>JAQOTM010000600.1:24144-93882 GCA_029168755.2 Tillandsia fasciculata | reverse complement strand
AATTGCAAGATTGAGCAAAACGAACAACTCAAGCACTCTTGCAACACTACCAACGAGTTCACTCCCCGGAAATCCAAGAAGACATTTTTCAAGAAAAGAACCTTGGTAGTTCACACCCACGAGACGACGACATAAAAAGAAAATCGATGAATCCAAACAAGAGTTTCACCAAGGAGAATAACTTCGCAATCATTACCTGACGCATTCCAAAAGGTTGGGTGCGCAAAGGTGAAATCTTCCCCTTGTCTTGTTGTTCATACTTCTTTGCATGCTTATGACAACTCGTCTTGGTACTGGATAGTGGAGTTCCTGTCACATACCGGTGACAAAAACTGTTTTTCAAACTTTAGGAGAAAACTCCTGATGACTTGTAGTTTTCCGGAGACGGTCGGTCTTCAAAATCGTGGAAAAGGGACTATCACTATTCCAGAAGGCCCCGATTTTTGAACACATTGTAGTTTGTTGAAGGCTTATACTACCTCTTAGCAGTATTCAACTTTGTGATAATGATTTTCAGTTAAATTTTCTTCTGCAGAAGGTATTGTAACTACTAAGGACCATGTTATTATTTTAACGGGTTTAGATCTGAAAAAATAATGGCTATATTGTTCCAAACAAAATTTCTGAACATTGTGACCTGAGTTTGTTTTGGTAGATTTACGAAACGTCTTTGGGGATGAACTGGATCTCCGCAAGCGTGGAAGTGCTGGGGTGGCTCCTGGAGGCCTACGTGGTGTGTTGGAGTGTTTGGGCATACTGGACACAAGTGTGGACTTCGAGCTAAATGGATCCACATGGGTGAGCGTTTGACCCCCTCGGATGTTTAGAGTGTTTTCCGTCGCAAAACGGATATTAAAATTGGACTCACAGAAATTCGTATAAAATACCTGTCCGGGCAGCCTCCGGCGATTATCGATGGGAATTTGGAGAACACGGGACGTCAATATCGGATTTCCGCGCGAAAACGTTCACATAAACGGACTACCCACTTGCAATTTTGAGTGCTCGTGTAACTGTTCATGCGACGCCGAACAGTAAATCCGCATCGCCGGCAGCCGGGAGCGGCGGCGGCAGCGCCGGTAAGGCGGCGCGGTCTTCGAGCATGCGGAACGGCGGCAGCGGGCGCGGCGCGGGCAGGGCTCGTGCAACGCTCGGCCGCGGGGGCAGGCGTGCGGTCCACGCGGGCCGGTCGTGCACCCAGACGGGGACACGTGGCATTATATGTATAGGCTGTTGGGTTTAGGTTAATAAGGATCTAAATAGGGGAAAAAACACCTAGAGGGGGGTGAATAGGTGTAAACAATAAACACTCAAAAATCATTGTGCGATAAAACCCAATGCGGAAAAATAAAAGAACACACAAGATTTTTACGTGGAAAAACTCCAAACCGGAGTAAAAAACCACGGGACCGATAACACGGCGAAATCCACTAGAGTTAACACACGTACAAGGTGATATAACGTACTCACAGACGACTCAACCTTTTACCATACGCCCCTAGTCGATCTTCTCCGCTCGCTCCACGACGCTTCTCGAATCCACGATCCGCGCCCAACGCTGAATCCACAGCGTCCAACGTCGAGTCCACGACGTCCAACCGAATCCACGGTCTTCACCCAATGGCACGCTTCGAATCCACGAACGCACCTCGCTCCGAATCCACGAGAGCGGTAGCACCTTGAATCCACAAGGCCACGCGAGTCCACGCGCCGATTTTGGGATAAATCGTTGTTTGTTTGGGTGGTGATGATCCGCCGAATACTTAGATCAAGAGTAGATCGGAAATACCATCTAAGTATTCATTAGTTGATTCAACTCAAGATATGAGTATGAAAAACCTAGAATCAAACTAATCAATATAGATGAAGAACCATTGAATAGATCTAATGATTTCCGTTCTTCTCTATATATGTGGATTTTTTCTTTTCGGCTAGGTTTTCTCAAATGGCCGAAATGCGATCTATTTTCCGATGCCCTAGAAATGAAATAGAAGGGCTATTTATAGGTTAGAAACCCTAGGAAGAATATTCGGATCAAAAACAAACTTTTCTGGAAAGTTTTACCGACGGCGATCCGGATTGCAGCCACGATCCGGATTGCAGAAGCACAAAATGCGGTTTCCAGAAAATAGCCTGTTCGGGATCCGGATCATAATCCCCGATCCGGATCGTTCATACATTTTCACAAAACACCCCATTCGGATCCGGATTGCACAAGCTGTGATCCGGATTGCAGCAATGTATGAAACAAACACCTTTCGGGATCCGGATTGAAAGCCACGATCCGGATCCTGAACATGTCCCATGTCCAGTTTTTGATGAATAAGCAATTAAAACCTCTTCCAGGTTTTTCTACACTATAAGAAGTATTCGGATCATCAAAATTATTTAGTTAAACGTACCTGATCCTTTTGAATTCTTCTTTCTTGAGATTGAGGTATATGATCCAAAGTTTCTTCATCTTCAATCTTCAAGACTTAATATATTCACGAAATACGCCAACTCAAATTCCGTAACAATCTCCCCCTTTGGCGGTTTCGTGACAAAACACAAATCCACAAAGAAAATTCAAAAAGGATATTTTTGTTGCTATCACCATACAACAAAAATTTACAAAAGAGTTCCAGGAATTAAATACATGAGATAAACTCCTAAGACAGACTCTAGACTTAGACATCTGTAATCTCTGCACACAGAAAACATTCTTGACAAAAGAAATCGTTAGATACCTCAAGAATTGAAACATTCAAAACCAAACAGAGATAGAGTTTTTCTCATCATGACATTTGAAAATATCAGATATGTAAGAGAACCATAGTTAAAACCAACATATCTTCTAAGCAGTTGAAAACCAAATGTCAAAGTATGTTAGTCCAACATCAACTTGTTAGTCATATTACATGCCCAAATAGTTAGTCAAATAGTTAGTATAGAAGCATGCCACAAATCACAAAAGAAAAACCAAAGTTGAGTTGAGATTCATACTTACCTTGATATCATCGATATTCACAACATTGTTCAAAGTTGATTGAGATCATCCATACTTACCTTGATTCATCGATTTCACAATCATTGTTCATTGTTTTCGCTAACTCTCTCCCCCTTTTTGTCACAAAACAAGCCAAATACTTACAAAACAAGGAGTTAAGAGGATAACAAAAATCATAACCCTGCAAAACAAAATAAGGATTAAATTGAAAAACCTGCAAAGTTAGAGCAAAACGATTAAAACATAAGTTACTCCTGAGAGTCGGAGTCGTCAGATGTCGTGCACCCCATTTTGGCAAACAGCTTTTTCACAAGTTTCTTCACGGAAGAAACTGACTTAGTCAAAGTGACCTGAGTAGCTGTGAGGATTTCCATCTCATTCTTCATAATGTGAAGGTCGCCTTTCATTTCAGTGAATTCAGCGGAGATGCGTTCCTGTTCATTCGAAAGCCGCTGTTGTTCTTTGAAGATGGAGGTGACAGAGGCATCATCGTCAGAAGTAGATGGAGGTGCCTTCTGTTTCGGAGGAACGGGGGCAGTGGAAGATGTTGCATGAGGTCGAGCTCGTTGTCCAATCGGAGGAGAAGGGGGATCATCCTGCTTTGTTGTCAGAGACTTGACAATGGTTGTCTCATTGATTGTCCCCAAACTATACATTAAGAACTCGCGCTCGTATCCACTTTAAATCTCCTAAGGATGCGCATTATAATCAATGGATATGGTAGTCGCTCTGTTGGGTGAGAGTGTTCGACATACCGCGTCATCCTATTCCAAATGAGGTAAGGGATGTTCAAGTTTGCTCCCATTGCAGCTGTTGGGTTCCCAAGAAGATAAAGAAATAAATCCTATCCCATCGAAGCACTTTTGTATTCATATTTGGAAGAATGTTGTAGCAGACAATGAAGTTGATATACTTATATTCTTTCGAAGCTCTCTGGAAAATACCGAGTTTCCGGCAGACTGAGTATCCGGAAGGCAAATTCCATTGACTACAATTCTCCAAGAGTTTTCTGTGAAGACCTGAGTCTTCAAATAGTGAAGTCCATCTGAGATGGCTGTCATGCCAAGCACCTCTCCAATCAGTTGGGGAGTGACTTTGATTTTGATACCTTTTACAAAGGTATGAAATTCCCCGTCCGTCAACATTTCAATAAGACCTGCAGCATTCTGATAGAAAATCCTAGCTGAGTGTGCAATACCCAGTTTTTTCAGGAAAGTTACAAATCGGAGCGAGACCAACTTGGTCAAACAGAGCTCCAAACTCTGCAGATCGATTCCTCAACTGTTGTACATTGACATGTCTTTCTCCTATACATTCCCTCTTTTCAAAATCTTTGATTCTTGCGGAGCTGACGAATCCCTGAAATGGTGGCTGATTGGCTATGGGTTCATTGATTGAGATGCCTTGGGCACTACTTCTTTTCCTTGCCGAGGTTTTCATTCTTTTTCCAGTAGGCTCCATTGGTGCCTTTCCTTTCTCAGCTGCTTAGGAGGAGGCTTAGTTTTGGGGGCTTCAGCAGGAGCCTTTCCTTTTGCGACAGTTGGGACAGTTGCTTCAATTTCAATGTTGTCCCAATCGATCGACTCCGTTTCAGACTCAGTGTCGGAGTCAGCTTGAGCTCGTTTCGCCCTCTTGGTCCTCTTGGGCTTTGTAGAATCCTTCACATGGACCATGGCAGCAAGTAGGAAAATGATCCAGGTGATCACCATTGCTTACAGTGCTTTGAGTTTAAGAAAGTGTCCTGTGAAACCAACTCAAGAACATATGAAAAATTGTCAATTTTGAAAAATTTAAAACATTGTACCTAGACAATCATAATCATATAGAGAAGCCAAGAATCAAATTAGTTTTCCAAAAAGAATTTTAAAAATAGATCAATTTCATGATTTACAAAAATTCCTCTTTTATGCCCTAAAACCGAATTTTTAGAAATCGAAGCCTAAAAACTCGTTAATCAGATGAAATCCCAGCATAAAAGCAAAACTAATTGACCCAGAGTTCTTATTTCAAAAGAAATTTGATCAAAAACCATTCACAAACGAAAAAGATCCAAGATTTCAACTCACGTTTGATGAAAAACTGTAAAAACCGAGTTTTGATCAATAAAACTTACTTGAATCCGAAGAACTTTGAGTTTTGAGGCTCCAAAAGCAAGAGATCTAGAGAGAGAAGCTCTAGAGACTTGAAAACCAGAGATTAGGGTAAAGAAATCAAAATCTGGATGTTTCTATATAAAACCCTAGCCGCGATCCGGATCGGCCGAGAATGTGATCCGGATCGGCCACCCGCAGGAAAAATCCTGCGTTCGGGATCCGGATCACTTGACCCGATCCGGATCGGCTACACCTTTTTCTTCAGAAAAAGTTAGAAAAATACACTAAAATCCAGAAAAAGTATGTAAGCACTTTACCATGTCAACTTTAAACAAATGGCATCGTTTCACACAACAAGAAATAGATTATGAGAAATCTATCAAAAATATCCAAAAATGAAACGAAAATTTACGAAAGTTAAAACACTTAAAGTTGAACAACTTCAATTACATCTATCTTGATCTTATGTGTAATGCCTTTATCAAATCATCAATTTTAGTAAAGAAAATGAAATACCAAGATCAATAGATGTTTGAAATCCCAGATAAGTTAGATAATATATCTAGACAATCTGTTGAAGGAGTGGCTCTTTGAGCATCTTAAATCAAAAATCCCACCTTATACCAACCATGAAATACGACTGAGTCAAGTATTTCAATATGAGTTTTATCAACAATTTTTCAAACAAAAATTTGCTTTTCATTCATGGAGTATCTTTTTCTTTCATTTTCTCCATGTGGTGGTAGTTTTCACACTCCTCATTGGGATGTAACTCTTTCCACATCTTTTGAGCATTTCACATTTCATTGACTCCCCCTCAATTGGCTATCAATTATATAATATATAAGGTATTCAACCAAACCATTGATCTCGAATTCATACTCGACTAAGCAATCAAATATGATAATGACTATACCAAGAGATCATTGAGAGAGAAATTGACTTTGATCACTTAGAAGATGGTTTAATTAACGTAAATGATCATTGCAACATTGAAACATTATGACATCAAAAACATAATAAATTTCTAAATGCATAAAAGGATGCAATTAAAGTCAATTATGATTTATGCTCAATTAGTGTGCTATGTACAGAACATAGATAAAGAACAAAACAAAAACAAAAACAAAACCTAATCTAAGCAAAGGTTTCAAAAGAGTTTATTTCAAGGAAAGCATGCCAATTGCTTTACGCAAGTGAATAAAACGTTTTTGATCCAAAGGTTTTGTTAAGATGTCGGCTAATTGATCCTCAGTTGAAATATATGACAGTTGAAGAATGTTTGATTCAACTAGCTCTCTAAGAAAATGATATCTAAGTTCAATATGTTTTGTTCTAGAGTGCAACACAGGGTTTTTAGAAATGTTAATAGCACTAGTGTTGTCACATAAAATGGTTACCGAAGATGTTGAAATCCGGAAATCGCTCAACACGCTCTTCATCCAAATCAATTGGGTTGAACAACTTCCTGCAGAAATGTACTCCGCTTCGGCAGTCGAGAGTGCTATGCAATTCTGTTTTTACTGTGCCATGCAACAAGGCAGTGGCCTAGATAGAAGCATGCACCACTCGTGCTTTTCCGGTCATCCACCGATCCAGCCCAATCGGCATCTGAGTATCCAACAATATCCAAAGTCGTTCCCATAGGATACCAAATTCCGAAATTGATTGTACCTTTGATATACCGGATGATCCGTTTCACCGCTTTCAGGTGAACCTCCTTCGGTGCTGATTGATATCTCGCACAAATCCCAACACTGAAGGATATATCCGGGCGACTAGCCGTGAGATATAGTAGACTCCCAATCATACTGCGGTACAGTTTCTCGTCTACATTCTCACTTTGTGATTCACTTCCAAGTCCCTTATGGCTAGTTCCCATTGGAGTCGGAAAATCCTTAGAATTTTCAAGATCAAACTTTTTGACCAACTCCAGTGCATACTTGGATTGACACAAGTGAATTCCTTCATCGTTTTGTTTAACTTGTAATCCAAGAAAATAATTCAACTCGCCCATCATGGACATCTCAAATTCGCTTTCCATGGTCTCCGCGAATTTAGAAGCATCATTATCTCTCGTTGCTCCAAAAACAATGTCATCAACATAGATTTGAGCAACTATGAAATTGTTTTGATAATGCTTCACAAAGAGAGTCCTGTCAGCTCCCCCTCGAGTGTAGCCCTTTTCCAAAAGGTGCTTTGTCAACCTTTCGTACCATGCTCGCGGTGCTTGTTTCAGACCGTAAAGAGCCTTTTTCAATCGAAAAACATGGTTAGGTAGTTTATGATCCACAAAACCTTTCGGTTGAGCTACATAAACTTCCTCATTTAAAAATCCATTTAAAAAGGCGCTCTTAACGTCCATTTGAAATAATCTGATTTTGAAATGACAAGCGATCGCAAACAATATACGAATGGACTCGAGTCTAGCTACAGGGGCGAAGGTTTCATCAAAGTCTATACCTTCTACTTGAGAATAGCCTTGAGCAACTAACCTTGCTTTGTTCCTGATGATAGTACCTTCTTCGTTTTTCTTGTTCTTGAAGATCCATTTGGTACCTATCACATTGTGTTGCTTCGGAGGCTTCGTCAGTTCCCAGACTTTGTTTCGCTCGAATTGATGGAGCTCTTCCTGCATTGCTTTAATCCAGTAATCATCTTGGAGAGCTTCATCAACATTCCTTGGTTCGATTTGAGATACATAGCATGCAAATCCGCAAACCAATTGTCTCCGTGTCCTAACTCCTTCTTGCGGATCTCCAATTATGTTCGATTCCGGGTGATCCTTGGAGATGCGTAACGTTTGAGGTAGAGGAGTAGGCGGAGGTACACGAGATGATTCCTGCACATCAGATAAGCTAGAAGAACCGTTAGATGCATCAACATTACTATCGAAAGAATTGTTAGAGGAAGATGCATTAGCAGGTGTATCATCATCAAGAGAGATATCGAGGGTAGATTTTTCAGATTCAAAATGAAAAGCTTCATCTACCTTAACATTTATCGATTCTACGATCGTCTTAGATACTAAGTTAAAAACTCGATATGCTCTGCTGTTTGTAGAATAACCTAAGAAAATCCCTTCGTCACTTCGAGAGTCAAATTTTCCAAGATTCTCACGATCACGTAAAATAAAACATCGACTCCCAAAAATGCGAAAATATTTGATGTTAGGTTTTCTACAAAACCAAAGTTCATATGGTGTATTCAAAGTCCCCGGGCGCAAATACACGCGATTGATAACATAAACAGCAGTGTTTACCGCTTCAGCCCAAAAGTAAAAAGGTAAGTTCCGGCTGTGAAGCATAACACGTGCCATTTCCTGTACGACCCTGTTTTTGCGCTCGACTACACCATTTTGTTGAGGTGTGTAAGGTGCGGAGAATTCATGTTTAATGCCATTAGAAGTGCAAAAATCAATGAATTTGGAATTTATGAATTCCCCACCTCTATCACTCCTAACTCGAGTAATCCTATCATTCTTTTCTATCATAATACGATTGCAGATTTCGAGAAAAGAATCAAAGGTATCAGCTTTTTCTTTTAAGAAAGCTACCCAAGTATATCTAGAAAAATCATCAACCAACAAGAAAATATACCATTTACCTCCCAGAGATGGTTGACGAGTTGGCCCCATTAAGTCCATATGCAAAAGTTCCAAAGGCCGTTTTGTACCTATGTGGTTCAAATTCTTGTGTGCAGTCCTAGACTGTTTTCCCTTTTGGCAACCGCCACACACAAGGTTTTGTTCAAAAGAAAGTTTTGGAACCCCCTTGACCACATCTTTATTTGAAATTCTAGCAAGTTCCTTAAAGTTTATGTGACCTAGCCTTTCATGCCAAAGTGTTTCATTTTTCAAAGATGCTAGGTTACATTTTTCAGAAATCTTAGAAGGAACTACATAACAGTTGTTTTCTGATCTAACCCCCTTTAAAAAGAAAGCATGGTTCATGTCAGTTACAGTGCATTTATCAGATGAAAAATTAACTGAATAACCACTATCACACAGTTGACTTATGCTTATGAGGTTAGTCTTAAGGCCATGAACAAATAATACATTATCTAGAACCGGGCCATCTGGAATAGCTACCGTTCCCTTTCCAACAATTTTGGAAGACCGACCATCTCCGAAAACAACAAGTCCTCCGGAGTTTTTCTCAAAAGTTTGAAAACAGTTTTTATCGCCGGTCATATGACGGGAACACCCGCTATCCAGGTACCAAGACGAACTATCATATGCATGCAAAGAAACATTGGTAGCAAGACAGGGAAAGATCTCACCTTTGCGCACCCAAACCTTTTTGAAGTGCGTCGGTAATGGTCGTGAAGTTGATTTCCTAGGTGAGAGCGTCTTGCTTGAAGAATTGCTGCTCCTTGATGATGTCGTCTTGAGAGATGTACTACCAAGGCTCTTTTCCTTCAATTTGATTGGAGTTGTTTTCCGAGGAATAGCCCTTTTGGTAGTCATTGCAAGATGTGCTTGAGGTGTGCGTTTGGCTCCCATCTTGCAATTTCTTCTTATGTGCCCTGAAATGCCACAACGAAAACATACCTTCACTCTTGTCGATTCCGAAGAAGATGTAGTAGGTTCGTTGTCGTTGCTTGTCGTGAACACCGGTGTCGGAGGAGGAGATACCGACTGAGGCACAAATACTGTACCACTCGAACTTGGAATGTCTCCAGTTTGAGTGTATCCGAGGCCGAACTTGTTTCTTTGACCGAGACCAAGAAGTCTGTCCAACTTACTCCTTCCAGAAGAAAATCTCTGTAAGTCATCCTTCAGTTGGCGTATGGTCTCTGTCATTTCCAATTTTTCCTGTCGGGCCTCGCCGTAGAGCTTCAAGAAGTAATTCGCTTTGTTCACCATATCCATATAATTCTTCTCGAATTGCTCATTGGACTCTTGAAGGGAAACATTTGTTTTAATCAGATTGTCCCTTTCCACTTCAAGATCGGTTGAGATAGAGGTTACTCTTTTTACTTCATCTTCAAGATCCTGCAATCTCTCTTTCAACCCCTTGTTTTGCTTAGCCAGTTTCTTTGAATCCCTCAAAAGTTTATGGTAGGCTAATGCAAAATCTTCACCTTCCGAATCATCTGATTCATCGTCCGTTGCAATCTTTTCCACAGTGGAGTTGGACAGTGAATCGGATGTACTTGCCATTAAGCACATGAAGGATGAAGATTTGGTGGACGCGTGGAAAGCTGTCGCGTTGTCTTCTTCATCACTTGAGGATGACTCATTTGACGTGGAGTTGTCATCCCAAGTAACAACTTGCATCGCTTTCTTCTTAGCCGGATTCTTGTTGGGACACTCCGTTGCAATGTGGCCGTAGCCTCGACATTTGAAACACTGAACTTGTCCCTCAGAACTTTTCTTATCCTTTGAGAAGTTCTCTTGCTTTCTTGACTTGTGGCTTGAAGAACCCTTGCCTTTCTTCGACTTTCCGAAGGATGAAGTTTTGCTTGGATTTCCCCTTCGAAAGTTGCGGCGAAACTTCCTTGTCAAGAGAGCGAGCTGCTTCTCAAAGTCCTCCATAGAAATGTTCTCGTCGTCGTCCGAGGAGGATGAATCCGCGTCTTCTTCTTTAGTTGTTTTCAATGCGTAACCTGAAGACTTAGAAGAGGATGCCTTTCCAGAAGAATAGTTAGTAGGAAAAGTCATTTCATAAGTTTGTAAAGCACCTACTAATTCTTCTACACGCATTTCGTCCGGGTGTTTAATTGTTTCAATGGCTGCAACCTTCGGGCGAAATCGTTCAGGAAGAGTTCTTAGAATTTTTCTTACAACTTTAAATTCTGGAATCTTCTCTCCCAAGTTAGCACATGAGTTCACGATGTCTTGCAATCGTGTGTAATAGTCAGTGAAAGATTCATTCTCTGCCATAGAGATAGAGTCAAACTTGCTCGTGAGCATTTGCAGTTTCTGAATCTTCACTAAGTTAGTTCCCTCATGCGTAACTTGAAGAACATCCCAGATTTCTTTCGCAGTCTCACATGCCGAGACGCGAGAGAACTCAGTTTGTGACAAAGCATTAAATAGAGCATTAATCCCTTTGCCATTGTAAGAAGATAAGTCTATCTCTTCCTTGGTCCATTTCGACCTAGGTTTTAAGGTGCGAACATCATCTAAAATTTCAGTTGGATTAGACCATCCTAATTCAATTGATTGCCACACCCTTTCGTCGATGGAAATTAAGAAAGCTTTCATCCGTACTTTCCAGTACGCATAATTTGTTCCATCAAAGAAAGGGGGTCGATTGATGTTTCCACCTTCAACCATTGTTTACAACCCTATTCCCGCTCTGATACCACTTGTTGGGTTTAGGTTAATAAGGATCTAAATAGGGGAAAAAACACCTAGAGGGGGGTGAATAGGTGTAAACAATAAACACTCAAAAAATCATTGTGCGATAAAACCCAATGCGGAAAAATAAAAGAACACACAAGATTTTTACGTGGAAAAACTCCAAACCGGAGTAAAAAACCACGGGACCGATAACACGGCGAAATCCACTAGAATTAACACACGTACAAGGTGATATAACGTACTCACAGACGACTCAACCTTTTACCATACGCCCCTAGTCGATCTTCTCCGCTCGCTCCACGACGCTTCTCGAATCCACGATCCGCGCCCAACGCTGAATCCACAGCGTCCAACGTCGAGTCCACGACGTCCAACCGAATCCACGGTCTTCACCCAATGGTACGCTTCGAATCCACGAACGCACCTCGCTCCGAATCCACGAGAGCGGTAGCACCTTGAATCCACAAGGCCACGCGAGTCCACGCGCCGATTTTGGGATAAATCGTTGTTTGTTTGGGTGGTGATGATCCGCCGAATACTTAGATCAAGAGTAGATCGGAAATACCATCTAAGTATTCATTAGTTTGATTCAACTCAAGATGTGAGTATGAAAAACCTAGAATCAAACTAATCAATATAGATGAAGAACCATTGAATAGATCTAATGATTTCCGTTCTTCTCTATATATGTGGATTTTTCTTTTCGGCTAGGTTTTCTCAATGGCCGAAATGCGGATCTATTTCCGATGCCCTAGAAATGAAATAGAAGGGCTATTTATAGGTTAGAAACCCTAGGAAGAATATTCGGATCAAAAACAAACTTTTCTGGAAAGTTTTACCGACGGCGATCCGGATTGCAAAGCCACGATCCGGATTGCAGAAGCACAAAATGCGGTTTCCAGAAAATAGCCTGTTCGGGATCCGGATCATAATCCCCGATCCGGATCGTTCATACATTTTCACAAAACACCCCATTCGGGATCCGGATTGCACAAGCTGTGATCCGGATTGCAGCAATGTATGAAACAAACACCTTTCGGGATCCGGATTGAAAGCCACGATCCGGATCCTGAACATGTTCCCAGTCCAGTTTTTGATGAATAAGCAATCAAAACCTCTTCCAAGTGTTTCTACACTATAAAAAGTATTCGGATCATCAAAATTATTTAGTTAAACGTACCTGATCCTTTTGAATTCTTCTTTCTTGAGATTGAGGTATATGATCCAAAGTTTCTTCATCTTCAATCTTCAAGACTTAATATATTCACGAAATACGCCAACTCAAATTCCGTAACATAGGCTGGCTCACAGCTTCCGGTCTATGGAGTGGTGGTTGGGTTTTGGCTCACGGTGCACCGGCAGTGGACACGTGGCAGGTTACTATTGGGTCGGTTCACAGTATTTCGTGCACCGGGTGCACTAAGCAGATGGTTTGACACGTGGCGCTTCCCTATTGGTTGGTCAACTGTGTGGGCAGGGGGCAGCTGGCGCGTCTGGGCGCGCGGTCAGGCCGGTCGGTGCCATGTGGCGCATTTTCATTGGCTGTAGTTGGTGTTTCCTGTTCGGCGGACACAGAGGGAATTATTGGAATTGTTTTCTGGTTTCTCCTATTAATCCCATCCGAGAAGACTTGGGAGGCCATTTTCACCATTTTTGAGGCCTCATCTTCCTGAGGGATGAGAAGATGAAATCTTCTCCGAGAAGAGAGGAAGCTTCCTGTAAAGTTTCGGATTTTGGCGGCACGGATTACGAGATTTCCATTTCTCCGGCACGGCGCGACGCTCCTTCATCGGTGTACCCCTTTCGTCGCGTTTCGATGCGAGAGCTCTCCCGGCCTACCCCGATCACATTTTCCGGCGATTCTTACGCCATTGGAACGGCGACTGACAGAGCTTCAATCTTGGTATTTACTGTTTCCCCTGGTTTCGCGTTTTTCGAGGAGCTTTTCTGAGTTTACTCTGACACCATTTGCTGTGATTGAGATTTGGACAGCGGTTCGATCTTTGGCGATATCTTCGCGCACAGGCATCGGATTGGGGTGATTCAAAAGGCGTTTTGCATCTACACATCACGAGGAATATCCCCAAATTTTCTTGGAATTTTCTGAATTTCCCCGAAGGTGAAAAGTCCCTGTTTACGGAACTTTATGATTCAGTTTTGTGATTGGTGATTCCGGGGTGGTTCCCTTGCAGAATTTATATCTCAGCGTAGGAAAACTCGGATTTGAACGTGCAGGTACTCGTTTCGACCGGTTTTCGTCGCGAGGATCGTGACAGTATTTTTCTGGAATTTTTCGAGCAGATCTCGAAGGTGAAAAAGGCAAAACTGTGGACTGATGTGTTTGGGGACAGATTTGTGTGTAACTGTATGTTTAATTGTATCTTTTGGGGTATTTGTGCACAGTGATCGCGGCGGTTTATTTGTTTGGGCTTTTGGCGTGAAAAGGTATACTAGAAGCGAGAAGGTGTTACAGCTGAGGATTTCGCGTGTCCAGGTGGGTGGTTGTTGCTTACCTCTACTTCTGACTTGCTCACTAAGTTTATTAGAGAACCCCTCTTTTGGACATATTGATTGATTGCCATGCATGTTTGATTAATATAAATGTGAGCCTATCATTTGAGAATAATCTGTGGACATAGCATGTTGGGAATCTTATTGGGAGAATATTATTGTGGAAACGTGATTGCGAGGACATGCTTCATTGTGATAGTTAACATGTCATGTTAGCACATAGATCTCATAAAAGTTGGTTAAATTGACTAATTAGTGGGACATGATAACATATCTATGTGCGGGTATCACTTTGGGATTTATTATGGATCAGGGGTTATATACATGTGTAGTTGACTGATGACTTTAGCATGATGGTTATGTTTATGTGGATTTGTTATTCATTACACATGTGGAACTGTTATTTGATATTCTCTTTTTTATTCTTGCAAGAGGACTTTTGCATGCTTGTATGGACATCTAGATAGGCCACTATTTTATTGCTACACTATCATATTGGATCTGATTTAGGAGAAACCATGATTGCTTTCTTTCTCCTTCTTATTTAGACATTCGAGTCATGTTGCTCGGGTTCGAGCGGGGGTTTGGGATAGTGTAGCCGGGACCTTGGGGTCAGAGACAGGGTGTACTTGCTGTTGGATTTGTGGGTTATTGCGGCAACCGTGGACTGTAGGCGGTTGACCGGATATTGATTATTCTACCCGATTGTGGATCATGGGGTATTGCGGTAACCGCGGATTTGGGCGGTTGACCGGATGCCGGCTTTTGGGCTTGATTGTCGGTTGTGGGGTGTCGCGGCGACCGCGGACATTGGGCGGTTGACGGATGTTTACTTATGCATCAGATTGGGTATCAGCTTTATCTAGTGGATGGTTTTCCCACTTATTGAGTACTTTTTGTGATGACCTGGATCTCTGCAGAGCTGTGGTAGAGTCATTGGTGACTTCGGGGGAGCCTGTACTGTGTTTCGGGAAGTGGTTGTGCATGATTGGACACAAGTGTTGGACCTCGAGCCTTATTGGACCACGTGGGTGATCGGCTGACCCCGTCGGATGTTTAGAGGTGGTTTCGCGCGAAACGGTTATCAAATTTGGATTCAGCACGGAAAACGCTTGGAAATGGCTTTTTGTTTGCCCAATTCTGAGTCCGGATGTCCAAAAGCGGACTCCCGGAAGTTTTGGCAGTTTTTGGCGCTTGCGGGAGCCTCCGGCAAATTTTGGAGGCGGAATTTGGCAAAACGGACATCGTTTTTGGAATCAGCGCGCGAAAACGGTCAAGATGGGCTATTTACTTGTTGATTTTGAGCTTGAGGGTACTGTTCACGCCGGAACAGTGTCGCCGGCGATCGCCGGCGGCGACCGGCGGCGGCGGGCAGCGTCGGCGGGAGGCGGCGCCGCCGCGGGCAGGCGGCTGAGGGCGCGGGCAGGCGGCTGAGGGCGCGGGCAGGAGCGCGGTCCACCGCGGGGGTCGTGCACCGGAGGCGGGCCACGTGGCGCCTTCCGGTTGGCCGGCGCAGCAGGCGCGGTCCACTGAATTTGGGCCCGGGTGCACGGTAGACCGGGTGGACACGTGGCGTATGGTGGTTGGTCCGGTGTTGTGCTCCCGGTCCACGCAACAGGTGGGGCAGTTGACCGGGGCAGGTGCCGTACGCGGGCAGGTGACCGGGAAGCACGGCGACGTGCGCGGTGCACGGCGCGGCGTGCGCGGTGCACGGGCTGCCGGGGACACGTGGCGCGTCGCCATTCGCTGGTGCAGGTGCACCGGGTGCAGCGGGGTCCAGGGGCCTGTTGGACTGGGCTACGTGGCCGGCCCAGAGGATTTCGGGCGTGAACAGTAACGGGCCGGCCCGTTACTGTAGCAGCCCGAAAATATTCGGGCGCCCGAAAGTGGGGACATGGTTGGTATTTCTTCAAATGTTTTTTCAGCCTATATAAAGTCCCCAACCCGAGCCCCTCTCTTTTCTCTTTATCTCTCAATCCTTTCACCTTCAGCCCGAGCTCCCTCAAGCAAAGTTGTTCACCTCTTCACCCTTGATCTTCCTACCAAGTTTCAGGATTTTAGGAGGCACGAATCCCGAGGTTCCCCATTTTACGGTGCGGCGCGACGTTGCTTTCTAGTGTTCTTCTTCGGCGCAGCGACAGTGTTTTAGCTCCCCTGGGCTACCCCGAGATCATTTTGCTGCGATTCTTGCACCGGCAGACTCGTAAGAGGTAGGACTTCATCTTTCGTTTTGGTCGCGTTTTCCCGTTTCGAGGTTTTGGCACGGATCCCGAGGCAAACAGTGACCCCATTTTTTGTGTGGATTTCCTTGACAGCAGCGGGGTATTTCGGCCATATCTTTGCGCACGAGCGTCAGACGGAAACGAGCTTATACAACTTTTTCATCTACGGATCGCAAGGAACGCGCTCGTATTTTTATTGGATTTTTGTGAATTTTATTTCGAGGTGAAAATTACTGTTTTCTCAGTGAACAGTAATCAGTCCTTAACACAGATTTTTGTATGAGTGTGCCCCCTTGCCGAATTTTTATCTTGATGTACAGAACTCAGATTTGGGCGTGCAAGGTACCGTTTCGAAGCTATCGACGCAAGGATCGCTGTGATATTTTTGTTGGAATTTTCTGGGCACTCTCTGCAGGTGATAATTTAACAGTTTCAATCCGAGGTTGTATGTGGTTATAAGAGCATTAATTGGGAGCCTAAGTGTAATTAGTGAGCTTTGTATTGTATCAGGAATATTACGGGTGTGCTAAAATTGTGGGAGCAAGGATTTGGAGTTTTTGGTATTTTCAGCTGTACGGATTGGGACAGTTGCACTTCAGGTGGGTGGTTGTTGTTTACCTCTATTTTGACATGCTCACTAGGAATATTAGAGTGATCCCTTTATTTGGACATGCATGCTTAAAGTAATATAAAATTGTGAGCCCTTCATATGGAAATTACTATTGTGGATATTTGATAGTGGTTGGGACTTATACATGTTGGTATGGATGGAATGTTAGCGTTTAACCTTGCATGTGGATTGAATTATTTATTTTGGACTATATGATTATCCTGTTAGTGGTTGGTACTGTTTGAGGATTTTATGACATGCATAGGTGGATAGTGATGCTTTATCATGGAACATGGATTATAGACATGTGTGGTTGGATAATGTTTTAGCATGATGGTTATATCTATGCGGAGCTATTAATTGTTACACATGTGGAACCACTATTGAACACCTTTTCCTTTATTTCCTTGAGAACACTTGCATGCTTGTTTGGACACCTAGATAGGCCACCTTTTTCTGCTACACTATCATGCTGGAATTGACATAGGAGAAACCATGTTTGATTTCTTTTCTCCTTCTTATTTAGACCTTTGAGTCTGGTTGCTCGGGTTCGAGCAGGGGTTTGGGATAGTGTAGCGAGGACCTGAGGGTTAGTGACAGGTTGTGTTTGATTATGGGTTGCGGGATTATAGCGGCTACCGCGGACAGTAGGCGGTTGACCGGATGTCGGATGTGGGACATGATTGTGATTGTGGGTATTGCGGCGATCGCGGATTTTGGGCGATCGACCGGATGTTCATTTGTGCATCAGATTGGGGGATCTGTGTTTCTTTTAGTGGAGGGTGTGTTCCACTGGGGCTTTGCAGTTGTGATCTACTCCTGCTTTT
Source organism: Tillandsia fasciculata (assembly GCA_029168755.2). Classification (NCBI taxonomy): domain Eukaryota; kingdom Viridiplantae; phylum Streptophyta; class Magnoliopsida; order Poales; family Bromeliaceae; genus Tillandsia; species Tillandsia fasciculata. The sequence continues at coordinate 76,320 of JAQOTM010000600.1, read as the reverse complement.
GGTACTTATCTTACCGGCGCGGTTATTGCCCGGTAGTGTTTTGATATGGATTTTACCGGCGCGGTTATTGCCCGGTAGTGCTTTCCTCGAGTGGGTCGCTCCCCTCGAGTTCCCCTCCGGAGGCCGGGGTCAGACAGTTATTGACGGTTTTGCTATCACATCGGCGCGGCTTATTTGCCCGATGATGAGGGCGGCAGCAGGAGTTTTGCTATCACATCGGCGCGGCTTTCTTGCCCGATGATGAGGGCGGTACAGATTGGGTTCATCTGGGACGGTTGGTTATTGTTTCTTACGGTTATTCCAGTCTAGGACTGCATTTTAGAGGCATAGTAGTGGTAGATTTCCCTTTTTCAGCAGTTTCATTTCTTACCACTCTTCTTTCCTTTTCGCCTCTGGTAGACCTAGTGGGTGCGTCAGAGTTTGAGGTTTTACCCACTAGGGGAGGCTACTGGTTTACTAGTAGTTCTCACCCCCATTCTTCTTTCTCTTTTTCTTCTCCCTTGTTTTGCAGTGTCTTCTGTGGGTGCTGCTGGGCTTTCAGCGGCGGGTCGAGGAGAGAGGACGGCTGAGTAGATAGATCTCGAGGCAGGATGAGCGTGTTAGCTGGACTGTTGGTGTACCCATGTTTTCCTCAGACGGTTGTACTTTCACCTTTGGGACTGGCTTTGCCAGCAGGTTGTATTTATTATTTTGTGAGCTGGGAGAGACTGATGTATCATTTATACAGATGTATTGTATTTTATTTCCAGCTTCAGTCTGAGATGTATTAGTTTTAGTTCAGCTCTGTTTTATTGCTCTTTTATTATATCTTTTATATCTGAGCAGGTTGTTGACGCTTCGTGTACACGGGAAATACTGTGTGCACGGCGGATCTGTAGACGGGCCCGGGTTCTGGTTTACACCCGGGGCGTGACAGATTAAGTTGGTATCAGAGCTTAGGGATAGGTCAGTTGGGACTTAGGAAACCCTAGGCTTTTCGGCGGACCCTAGGATGTTAGTGCGTGAGAGACGCGACATTTTGCGAAAGTCGGTGATTTGTTTGTTTGACTCTTCCTGTGAGTGAAGAGGGATCGACATATCCTATTTTTGTGGGACAGTATGTTGGCTGCAGACAACATAAAGTTACAAAAATAGAGGGATGTCTTTGACTTTCGCTAGATTGGGTCGAGTGTTTGGGGTGTGCTGATTTGCGGTTTTGTCGTGGTGAGCGTTGTCTCCCCGTCGTTGGGCCCTGACCCGGGTGCACCTTGGTGCGGCAGTTGGGTCTGAGCTGGTTGTTTCGGGCCGGATACCCAGATTTGAGTCTGAGAGCTCCGGACCCGAAAGGTAGGTGTGTTGGAGGCAGATCAGCATTGCAGTGGCACAGTTCTCGGGGCAGTGACACCGTTGTCGGAGCAGCGCAGTGGCACAGTTGTCGGAGCAGTGGCACAGTTGTCGGAGTAGTGAGTAGCTCCTCCGTGCCGATGTTTAGTGCTGGGGCACTGAGGAAGGGTGGACCGTTGACAGCAGGGAAAGCTGTGGGATTGCATTGAAAGAGTGAGCCAATTTTGGCGGATGAGTCGCCCCGATTTGTGGGATTGAGAATGGAGCCTTTGGAGGCAGGGTCTTGTTCGGTGGGGGATTGAGAGTACTAGGGACGCCTCATTGGAGTAGGCGCCGGGTATGGAGCGTGGCATTGTAGATCCTTTGGATTGGGGGGATCTGCCGCCTGAGGTGAGTTCGGATTGAGGCGCTTGGCGCCGGGTGTTGGAGGACAGGTCAGTCGGATGAGGCATTCCCGATCTCTTGTTCCAGGATAGTGGATTTTGAGACCGTCAGATCACATGGGTTCCAGCGGTCAGTGTGGTGGTAGGTTTGAGTTGTTCCGGGCTCTTGGGTTCGTATCTTTTGATACGAGAGGATTTCCCTCCGTGGTGGGTAGTGCTTTTGCTTCATTGCTTGGGTTAGGGGTAGGACGGTTACCGGGTGTTCGGGAGGTCATATTCCCGATCTGCGGCACGTGGGGGAGAGTTGTTGGTCCTGCCCGGTGCAGCTTGAGTCCTGGATTTTGCCGGTAGACCTGAGGGTCTTGACTCAGCTGCGGGATGTTGTTGTGGTACCTGTTGGGCTGGCTGGTTCGGTTTTTCTTTCGCGGCGGCTGATTATGCCGCAAGGACAGTTTTCTTGGGGAGCCAGGCCCGGAGGTGTTGGTGCACGTGGGTTACTTGAGGGTTATCTTCGCCTCTATAGTTTTGACTTCGGGAGCGAGGCGGGTGTTTCACAGTGGATGAGTAGACTCTTGGCTGGTGTGGTTGAGGGACCTACGGCGGCGCTGGGACTCGGGGATACCCCCTTTGGTTGCGAGTTCCCAGCTGTTCTCCTATTGGAGTGGTCTTGCATGTCACTAGTTTGGGAGTTGAGGACACAACTCCAGGATTTGATGTTTTGGAAGTTTGTCAGATCAAGTGTGTCGCCTTTGGGGCGCCGGTGCTATTCGAGTTATGGAAGGTTGGTTCACTTCGGCTTTGCGTGGATCCCCGGGAATTAGATGAAGTGACCATCTGGAGCTACCACCCTTGTCGAGCATGGTGGATTTGCAATCTGGTTTTTTCGACTGCATATGGCTGTGTGTTGATGCCGGAGAGTTGGGGAATTGCTTCTACACCCCGACGGTTTAAAGATTAGAGATCAGAGTCTACGTGATCAGTTGGGGGACTTATATTGGATACCTTGGGAGTACAGAGGTATTGGGATCAAGCTTTTGTGTCCATGGACTTGTGGTTGGATTATCGTGGCCCTGGGAGGAGCGGATGCTTGTACCGATGCAGACTATTTGGTAGCTCGAGCGGTTAGCCCAGCTGTACTTGGATGAGGTGGTGCGGTTTTCTGGAATGCCCGCCTCTATTTTTGTTCTAATTAGAGACCCGAGGGTTGTATCGCGTCTCTGGAGGAGGTATTAGCCAGCTTTGGGAGCTTGAGTGGTGGATGATTGGATATTTACCCCCTCTATTTGGTTGAGGTTCCGGGTTGAGGATTGATTTTAGTTTCGAGGACGAAACTTTCTTTTAGTGGGGGAGGATGTGATGACCTGGATCTCTGCAGAGCTGTGGTAGAGTCATTGGTGACTTCGGGGGAGCCTGTACTGTGTTTCGGGAAGTGGTTGTGCATGATTGGACACAAGTGTTGGACCTCGAGCCTTATTGGACCACGTGGGTGATCGGCTGACCCCGTCGGATGTTTAGAGGTGGTTTCGCGCGAAACGGTTATCAAATTTGGATTCAGCACGGAAAAACGCTTGGAAATGGCTTTTTGTTTGCCCAATTCTGAGTCCGGATGTCCAAAAGCGGACTCCCGGAAGTTTTGGCAGTTTTTGGCGCTTGCGGGAGCCTCCGGCAAATTTTGGAGGCGGAATTTGGCAAAACGGACATCGTTTTTGGAATCAGCGCGCGAAAACGGTCAAGATGGGCTATTTACTTGTTGATTTTGAGCTTGAGGGTACTGTTCACGCCGGAACAGTGTCGCCGGCGATCGCCGGCGGCGACCGGCGGCGGCGGGCAGCGTCGGCGGGAGGCGGCGCCGCCGCGGGCAGGCGGCTGAGGGCGCGGGCAGGAGCGCGGTCCACCGCGGGGGTCGTGCACCGGAGGCGGGCCACGTGGCGCCTTCCGGTTGGCCGGCGCAGCAGGCGCGGTCCACTGAATTTGGGCCCGGGTGCACGGTAGACCGGGTGGACACGTGGCGTATGGTGGTTGGTCCGGTGTTGTGCTCCCGGTCCACGCAACAGGTGGGGCAGTTGACCGGGGCAGGTGCCGTACGCGGGCAGGTGACCGGGAAGCACGGCGACGTGCGCGGTGCACGGCGCGGCGTGCGCGGTGCACGGGCTGCCGGGGACACGTGGCGCGTCGCCATTCGCTGGTGCAGGTGCACCGGGTGCAGCGGGGTCCAGGGGCCTGTTGGACTGGGCTACGTGGCCGGCCCAGAGGATTTCGGGCGTGAACAGTAACGGGCCGGCCCGTTACTGTAGCAGCCCGAAAATATTCGGGCGCCCGAAAGTGGGGACATGGTTGGTATTTCTTCAAATGTTTTTTCAGCCTATATAAAGTCCCCAACCCGAGCCCCTCTCTTTTCTCTTTATCTCTCAATCCTTTCACCTTCAGCCCGAGCTCCCTCAAGCAAAGTTGTTCACCTCTTCACCCTTGATCTTCCTACCAAGTTTCAGGATTTTAGGAGGCACGAATCCCGAGGTTCCCCATTTTACGGTGCGGCGCGACGTTGCTTTCTAGTGTTCTTCTTCGGCGCAGCGACAGTGTTTTAGCTCCCCTGGGCTACCCCGAGATCATTTTGCTGCGATTCTTGCACCGGCAGACTCGTAAGAGGTAGGACTTCATCTTTCGTTTTGGTCGCGTTTTCCCGTTTCGAGGTTTTGGCACGGATCCCGAGGCAAACAGTGACCCCATTTTTTGTGTGGATTTCCTTGACAGCAGCGGGGTATTTCGGCCATATCTTTGCGCACGAGCGTCAGACGGAAACGAGCTTATACAACTTTTTCATCTACGGATCGCAAGGAACGCGCTCGTATTTTTATTGGATTTTTGTGAATTTTATTTCGAGGTGAAAATTACTGTTTTCTCAGTGAACAGTAATCAGTCCTTAACACAGATTTTTGTATGAGTGTGCCCCCTTGCCGAATTTTTATCTTGATGTACAGAACTCAGATTTGGGCGTGCAAGGTACCGTTTCGAAGCTATCGACGCAAGGATCGCTGTGATATTTTTATTGGAATTTTCTGGGCACTCTCTGCAGGTGATAATTTAACAGTTTCAATCCGAGGTTGTATGTGGTTATAAGAGCATTAATTGGGAGCCTAAGTGTAATTAGTGAGCTTTGTATTGTATCAGGAATATTACGGGTGTGCTAAAATTGTGGGAGCAAGGATTTGGAGTTTTTGGTATTTTCAGCTGTACGGATTGGGACAGTTGCACTTCAGGTGGGTGGTTGTTGTTTACCTCTATTTTGACATGCTCACTAGGAATATTAGAGTGATCCCTTTATTTGGACATGCATGCTTAAAGTAATATAAAATTGTGAGCCCTTCATATGGAAATTACTATTGTGGATATTTGATAGTGGTTGGGACTTATACATGTTGGTATGGATGGAATGTTAGCGTTTAACCTTGCATGTGGATTGAATTATTTATTTTGGACTATATGATTATCCTGTTAGTGGTTGGTACTGTTTGAGGATTTTATGACATGCATAGGTGGATAGTGATGCTTTATCATGGAACATGGATTATAGACATGTGTGGTTGGATAATGTTTTAGCATGATGGTTATATCTATGCGGAGCTATTAATTGTTACACATGTGGAACCACTATTGAACACCTTTTCCTTTATTTCCTTGAGAACACTTGCATGCTTGTTTGGACACCTAGATAGGCCACCTTTTTCTGCTACACTATCATGCTGGAATTGACATAGGAGAAACCATGTTTGATTTCTTTTCTCCTTCTTATTTAGACCTTTGAGTCTGGTTGCTCGGGTTCGAGCAGGGGTTTGGGATAGTGTAGCGAGGACCTGAGGGTTAGTGACAGGTTGTGTTTGATTATGGGTTGCGGGATTATAGCGGCTACCGCGGACAGTAGGCGGTTGACCGGATGTCGGATGTGGGACATGATTGTGATTGTGGGTATTGCGGCGATCGCGGATTTTGGGCGATCGACCGGATGTTCATTTGTGCATCAGATTGGGGGATCTGTGTTTCTTTTAGTGGAGGGTGTGTTCCACTGGGGCTTTGCAGTTGTGATCTACTCCTGCTTTTGGTACTTATCTTACCGGCGCGGTTATTGCCCGGTAGTGTTTTGATATGGATTTTACCGGCGCGGTTATTGCCCGGTAGTGCTTTCCTCGAGTGGGTCGCTCCCCTCGAGTTCCCCTCCGGAGGCCGGGGTCAGACAGTTATTGACGGTTTTGCTATCACATCGGCGCGGCTTATTTGCCCGATGATGAGGGCGGCAGCAGGAGTTTTGCTATCACATCGGCGCGGCTTTCTTGCCCGATGATGAGGGCGCTACAGATTGGGTTCATCTGGGACGGTTGGTTATTGTTTCTTACGGTTATTCCAGTCTAGGACTGCATTTTAGAGGCATAGTAGTGGTAGATTTCCCTTTTTCAGCAGTTTCATTTCTTACCACTCTTCTTTCCTTTTCGCCTCTGGTAGACCTAGTGGGTGCGTCAGAGTTTGAGGTTTTACCCACTAGGGGAGGCTACTGGTTTACTAGTAGTTCTCACCCCCATTCTTCTTTCTCTTTTTCTTCTCCCTTGTTTTGCAGTGTCTTCTGTGGGTGCTGCTGGGCTTTCAGCGGCGGGTCGAGGCGAGAGGACGGCTGAGTAGATAGATCTCGAGGCAGGATGAGCGTGTTAGCTGGACTGTTGGTGTACCCATGTTTTCCTCAGACGGTTGTACTTTCACTTTTGGGACTGGCTTTGCCAGCAGGTTGTATTTATTATTTGTGAGCTGGGAGAGACTGATGTATCATTTATACAGATGTATTGTATTTTATTTCCAGCTTCAGTCTGAGATGTATTAGTTTTAGTTCAGCTCTGTTTTATTGCTCTTTTATTATATCTTTTATATCTGAGCAGGTTGTTGACGCTTCGTGTACACGGGAAATACTGTGTGCACGGCGGATCTGTAGACGGGCCCGGGTTCTGGTTTACACCCGGGGCGTGACACTTTTGCATCTGATTGAGGGCCGGGGTTTTCTTCAGTGGTTGAGTCTTTCCCACTTTGGTCAGAGTAGTGATCCAGTCCTGCTGATTTATGATACTTGTTACTAAGGCACTTTACTCGTGTGGGTCGCTCCCCTCGAGTGCCACTCCGGAGTGTGTATATTTGTGACCGTGCCGGTCAGGAGCCGGTCTGTTGCCCTGGGGTAGGACCGTGCCGGTCAGGAGCCGGTCTGTTGCCCTTGGGATGGGACCGTGTCGGTCAGGAGCCGGTCTGCATCCCGTAGCTGAGTTGTTGGTTAGTAGGCATAGTGGGCAGTACCGGTGTTCACCGGTTGTGACACCCCGGAATTTGGATTAGTCCTATATATAAATGATATAATAGGACTAAATCTCTAATCCGGCTATAGCATTTTGGATGGTAGCAAGATCCAAGAGGAACATGAGAGTTAAGCGTGCTAGAGCTAGAGTAGTTCTAGGATGGGTGACCTCCTGGGAAGTGGGGCGTCACAGTTGGTATCAGAGACATTCACCAGCCGGAAATGTGAGATGAGTCTCGGCTGAGCCAGGGTTATATAGCGGGTAGAGCGAGGCTCCCCGGCTAATGACCGTTGTGTGGGTGGAGTGCAGCTCCCCACAAGGTTGGCTAAGGCTAGCGAGACGAGTCTCACATCGCCTGGTGCCTGTGAGTGTGTGCTTGAGCCTGACGTGGACGTCAGGGCTTAAGGGGGGAAGAATGTGACACCCCGGAATTTGGATTAGTCCTATATATAAATGATATAATAGGACTAAATCTCTAACCCGGCTATAGCATTTTGGATGGTAGCAAGATCCAAGAGGAACATGAGAGTTAAGCGTGCTAGAGCTAGAGTAGTTCTAGGATGGGTGACCCCCTGGGAAGTGGGGCGTCACACCGGTGTCTAGTTTGGGTCTAGGCAGGCAGGCATTTACATCCTGATGCATACACTTAGCTATTCTTTTAGCTTGGCACATTAGAGGCATCGTAGTGGTAGTTTCTGTTGGGTTATACTAATATGGATCTAAATAGGGGAAAAAATACCTAGAGGGGGGTGAATAGGTGTAAACAATAAACACTCAAAAAATTATTGCGCAATAAAACCCAATGCGGAAAATAAATGAACACGCAAGATTTTTACGTGGAAAAACTCCAAACCGGAGTAAAAAACCACGGGACCGATAACACGGCGAAATCCACTAGAATTAACACACGTACAAGGTGATATAACGTACTCACAGACGACTCAACCTTTTTCATACGCTCCTAGTAGATCTTCTCCGCTCGTTCCACGACGCTTCTCGAATCCACGATCTGCGCCCAACGCTGAATCCACAGCGTCCAACGTCGAATCCACGACGTCCGACCGAATCCACGGTCTTCACCCAGTAGCACGCTTCGAATCCACGAACGTACCTCGCTCCGAATCCACGAGAGCGGTTGCACCTTGAATCCACAAGGCCACGCGAGTCCACGCGCCGATTTGGGGTAAATCGTTGTTTTTTGGGTGGTGATGATCCGCCGAATACTTAGATTAAAGATAGATCGGAAATACCATCTAAGTATTCATTGATTTGATTCTACTCAAAATCTGAGTATGGAAAACCTAGAATCAAATCAATCAATATAGACGAAGAAACATAGAATTAATCTATTGATTTCCTTTCTTCTCTATAAGTGGATCTTTCTCTTTCGGTAATATTTTTCTATGTTTTACCGATTAAATCCTTTACCCTAAAAATGAATCATAGGGTCTATTTATAGGTTAGAAACCATTGGAAGAAGATAAGGATCAAAAACTGCCTTTTCTGGAAATTTTACGGACGGCGATCCGGATCGGAATTACTGCGATCCGGATCGTCGTAGCAAGAATGACGATTCCAGAAACCAAGGGTTCGGGATCCGGATCGTAGTCCCCGATCCGGATCGTTCATACAGTTTTACCAAACATCAACATTCGGGATCCGGATTGCAAATCCTGATCCGGATCGTGCAAGTACCAAGGTAAAACAGTGTTCGGGATCCGGATCATGAAACTGCGATCCGGATTGAACCAGTGTATGAACGAACACCCTTCGGGATCCGGATTGCAAGGTCTGATCCGGATCCTGAACATGTCCCATGTCCAGTTTTTGATTTTATGCAATTAAACATTCTTCCAGGTGTTTCTACACTACAAGAAGTATTCGGATCACCAAAATCTTTAGTTAAACATACCTGATCCTTTTGAATTCTTCTTTCTTGAGATTGAGGTATATGATCCAAAGTTCTTTCATCTTCAATCTTCAAGACTTAATACTTTCACGAAATACGCCAACTCAAATTCCGTAACAATCTCCCCCTTTGGCGGTTTCGTGACAAAACACAAATCCACAAAAGAAAATTCAAAAAGATATTTTTGTTGCTATCACCATACAACAAAAATTTACAATGGAGATCCAAAAATTAAAAACATGAGATAAACTCCTAAAACAGACTCTAGACTTAGACATCTGTAATCTCTGCACAAAGAAATCATTCTTGACAAAAGAAATCGTTAGATACCTTAAGAATTGAAACATACAAAACCAAATACAGAGATAGAGTTTATTCTCATCATGACATTTGAGAATTCAGATATGTAAGAGAATCATAGACAAAAACCAACATATCTTCTATGCATTCAAAAACCAAATGTCACAAAATGTTAGTCCAACATCAACTTGTTAGTAATAATACATGCCCAAATAGTTAGTCGAATAGTTAGTAGGGACATGCAACAAATCACAAGATAAAAACCAAAAGTTGAAGTTGGAGTCATACTTACCTTAATGTTCACACATTCACACAGTTTTCACATCATCATTGTTCAAGTTCTCTCTAAACTCTCTCCCCCTTTTTGTCACAAAACAAAGCCAAAACGTAGCAAAACTACAAATGTAAGGAGAGTTAAAAGTTCCAATATCATGAAAAACCTAAGAACTGAACTAAAAATTAGAACACAAACTAAGTCCTAACAATCCTGCACAAAAAGAAAATCCTGCACGAAATTTTGTTTTAGTCTGAAGTGTCTGAACTTGTACAGCTTAGTTTGCTTAAAATCCCCTTGAGCATTTTTGAAATATTAGAATATTTCTTCTTGATCTTCATATGCTCAGAGGAAATGTGCTGAAGATCTCTGGACAGCCTTTCCTGTTCAGCGGACAGTCTTTGCTGTTCTTGGCGAATGGATGCCAACGCATCTGTGTCAGCAGACATTCTTTCGGAGGTTGATGGATTCTGCGTAGATGCAGATGGTGCATTCTGGCCCTCAGTCCATGGTGATTTAGTCTGTTGAATTCCAGAAAGTGAGCGTGCTCTAGTGAGAGGCTCAGTAATCTGAATGCCGCTTCTTTGGACACTTTTTCGTCTTGTATATCGTTTGGTTGTTGAGGCAGATTTCATTAGCCTTTTTCCTTTGACAAATTCCCTGTTCTCCTCATCAATTTTTTCGTTGAACATCTTTGAAAAATTCGTCCCATTCTTCTTCATCATACTCTGAGCTGTCTTCACCGGCTTCTTTCGTCTTGTCTCGAGTTGAATCACCCTGTTCCTTTTTAACAGTTGTACTCGTGTGCACCATAGTGAGCAACAAAAGAAAGATCCACGAGAATCCCATTGAACACAGTGCTTTTAGGAAATTTGAAGTCCTGTGAATAGCAACTCAAGAACACATGAAAAATTGTTAATTTTGAAAAATTGGAAAAATTGTACCCAAACAATCATAATCATGTAGAGAAGCTATGAATCAAATTAGTTTTGCAAAAAGAATTTTAAAAATAGATCAATTCCATGATTTTCAAAAATTCCTCTTATATGCCCTAAAACCGAATTTTTGAAATCGAAGCCCAAAAATTCGTTTATCTTGAGAAAACCCAGCATATAATCAAAACTAATCAACCCAGAGTTCTTATTTCAAAAGAAATTTGATCAAAAACCATTCACAAACGAAAAAGATCCAAATTTCTACTCACGTTTGATGAAAAAATAGAAAACTGTGAAAAACGAGATTTTGATCAATAAAACTTACTTGGATTCGAAGAACTTTGAGTTTGAAGCTCCAAGATGCAAGAAATCTAGAGAGAGAAGCTCTAGAGACTTAAGAACAAAAGATTAGGGTAAAAGAAATCAAATCCTTTTGTTCTTATAAAACCCTAGCCGTGATCCGGATCGGATCGAGATTGTGATCCGGATCGGCTACCCGCAGGAAGAATCCTGCGTTCGGGATCCGGATCACTTACCCCGATCCGGATCGGCTTCAACTTTTTCTTCAGAAAATTTTAGAAAAATTCCATAAAATCCAGAAAAAGTATGTAAGCACTTTACCATATCAACTTTAAACAAAAATCATCGTTTCATACAACAAGAAATAGATTATGCAAAATCTATCAAAAATATCCAAAAATGAAACGAAAATTTACGAAAATTAAAACACTTAAAGTTGAACAACTTCAATCACATCTATCCTGATCTTATGCGTAATGCCTTTATCAAATCATCAATTTGGTAAAGAAAATGAAATACCAAGATCAATAGATGTTTGAAATCCCAGATAAGTTAGATAATATATCTAGACAATCTGTTGAAGGAGTGGCTCTTTGAGCATCTTTTATCAAAAATCCCACCTTATACCAACCATGAAATATGACTGAGTCAAGTATTTCAATATGCATTTCATCAACAACAAAAATTTGCTTTGCATTCATGGGGTATCTTTTTTCTTTTTCTTTTTTTTCTCCATGTGGTGGTAGTTTTCACACTCCTCATTGGGATGTAACTCTTTCCACATCTTTTGAGCATTTTACTTTTCTTTGACTCCCCCTCAATTGGCTATCAATTATTTAATATATAAGGTATTCAACCAAAAATTGATCTCGCATTCATACTCGACTAAGCAATCAAATAAGATAATGACTATACCAAGAGATCATTGAGAGAGAAATTGACTTTGATCACTTAAAAGATAACTTAATTAACATAAATGATCATTGCAACATTGAAATATTATGATATCAAAAGCATAATAAATTTCTAAATGCATGAAAGGATGCAATTAAAGTCAATTATGATTTATGCTCAATTAATGTCCTATGTACAAAACATAGATAAAGAACAAAACAAAACAAAAACCTAACCTAAGCAAAGGTTTCAAAAAGATTATTTCAAGGAAAGCATGCCAATTGCTTTACGCAAGTGAATAAAACGTTTTTGATCCAAAGGTTTTGTTAAGATATCAGCTAATTGATCCTCAGTTGAAATATATGACAGTTGAAGAATATTTGATTCAACTAGCTCTCTAAGAAAATGATATCTAAGTTCAATATGTTTTGTTCTAGAGTGCAACACAGGGTTTTTAGAAATGTTAATAGCACTAGTGTTGTCACATAAAATGGTTACCGAAGATGCTGAAATCCGGAAATCGCTCAACACGCTTTTCATCCAAATCAATTGGGTTGAACAACTTCCTGCAGAAATATACTCCGCTTCGGCAGTCGAGAGTGCTATGCAATTCTGCTTTTTACTGTGCCATGCAACAAGGCAATGGCCAAGATAGAAGCATGCACCACTCGTGCTTTTCCGGTCATCCACTGATCCAGCCCAATCGGCATCTGAGTATCCAACAATATCCAAACTTGTTCCCATAGGATACCAAATTCCGAAATTGATTGTACCTTTGATATATCGGATGATCCGTTTCACCGCTTTCAGGTGAACCTCCTTCGGTGCTGATTGATATCTCGCGCAAATCCCAACACTGAAGGATATATCCGGGCGACTAGCCGTGAGATATAGTAGACTTCCAATCATACTGCGATACAGTTTCTCGTCTACATTCTCACTATGTGATTCACTTCCAAGTCCCTTATGGCTAGTTCCCATTGGAGTCGGAAAATCCTTAGAATTTTCTAGATCAAACTTTTTGACCAACTCCATTGCATACTTGGATTGACACAAGTGAATTCCTTCATCGTTTTGTTTAACTTGTAATCCAAGAAAATAAGTCAATTCGCCCATCATGGACATCTCAAATTCGCTTTCCATGGTCTCCGCGAATTTAGAAGCATCATTATCTCTTGTTGCGCCAAAAACAATGTCATCGACATAGATTTGAGCAACTATGAAATTGTTTTGATAATGCTTCACAAAGAGAGTCCTGTCAGCTCCCCCTCGAGTATAGCCCTTTTCCAAAAGGTGCTTTGTCAACCTTTCGTACCATGCTCGCGGTGCTTGTTTCAGACCGTAAAGAGCCTTTTTCAGACGAAAAACATGGTTAGGTAGTTTATGGTCCACAAAACCTTTCGGTTGAGCCACATAAACTTCCTCATTTAAAAACCCATTTAAAAATGCGCTCTTAACGTCCATTTGAAATAATTTGATTTTAAAATGACAAGCTATCGCAAATAAGATACGAATGGACTCGAGTCTAGCTACAGGGGCGAAAGTTTCATCAAAGTCTATACCTTCTACTTGAGAGTAGCCTTGAGCAACTAACCTTGCTTTGTTCCTGATGATAGTACCTTCTTCATTTTTCTTGTTCTTGAAGATCCATTTGGTACCTATCACATTGTGTTGCTTCGGAGGCTTCGTTAATTCCCAGACTTTGTTTCGCTCAAATTGATGGAGCTCTTCCTGCATTGCTTTAATCCAGTAGTCATCTTGAAGAGCTTCATCAACATTCTTTGGTTCGATTTGAGATACATAGCATGCGAATCCGCAAACCAATTGTCTCCGTGTTCTAACTCCTTCTTGTGGATCTCCAATGATGTTCGATTCAGGATGATCCTTGGAGATGCGTAACGTTTGAGGTAGAGGAGTAGTCGGAGGTACACGAGATGATTCCTGCACATCAGATAAACTTGAAGAACCGTTAGATGCATCATTATTATTAAAAGAATTGTTAGAAGAAGATGCATTAGCAGGTGTATCATCATCAAGAGAGATATCGAGGGTAGATTTTTCAGATTCAAAGTGAAAAGCTTCATCTACCTTAACATTTATCGATTCTACGATCGTCTTAGATTCTAAGTTAAAAACTCGATATGCTCTGCTGTTTGTAGAATAACCTAAGAAAATCCCTTCGTCACTTCGAGAGTCAAATTTTCCAAGATTTTCGCGATCACGTAAAATAAAACACCGACTCCCAAAGATACGAAAATATTTGATGTTAGGTTTTCTACAAAACCATAGTTCATATGGTGTATTCAAAGTCCCCGGGCGCAAATACACGCGATTAATAACATAGACAGCAGTGTTCACCGCTTCAGCCCAAAAATATAAAGGAAGTTCCGGCTATGAAGCATAACACGTGCCATCTCCTGTACGACCCTGTTTTTGCGCTCGACTACACCATTTTGTTGAGGTGTATAAGGTGCCGAGAATTCATGTTTAATGCCGTTAGAAGTGCAAAAATCAATGAATTTGGAATTTATGAATTCTCCACCTCTATCACTTCTAACTCGAGTAATCTTTTCATTCTTTTCAATCATAATACGATGGCAAATCTCGTGAAAAGAATCAAAAGTATCAGCTTTCTCTTTTAAAAATGCTACCCAAGTATATCTAGAGAAATCATCAACCAATAAGAAAATATACCATTTACCTCCCAAAGATGGTTGACGAGTTGGCCCCATTAAATCCATGTGCAAAAGTTCCAAAGGCCGTTTTGTACCTATGTGGTTCAAGTTCTTGTGTGCAGTCCTAGACTGTTTTCCCTTTTGGCAACCGCCACACACAATGTTTTGTTCAAAAGAAAGTTTAGGAACCCCCTTGACCACATCTTTGTTTGAAATTCTAGCAAGTTCCTTAAAGTTTATGTGACCTAGCCTTTCATGCCAAAGAGTTTCATTTTTCAAAGATGCTAGGTTACATTTTTCAGAAATTTATAGGAACTACATAACAATTGTTTTCTGATCTAACCCCTTTTAAAAAGAAACATGGTTCTTGTCAGTTACAGTACATTCATCAGATGAAAAATTAACTGAATAACCATTATCACAAAGCTGACTTATGCTTATGAGGTTAGTCTTAAGGCCATTAACAAATAACACATTATTTTGAACCGGGCCATCCGGAATAGCGATAGTTCCTTTTCCAACAATCTTGGAAGACCGACCATCTCCGAAAACAACAAGTCCTCCGGAGATTTTCTCAAAGGTTTGAAAACAGTTTTTGTCGCCGGTCATATTGTCACGCCCCGGGTGTAAACCAGAACCCGGGCCCGTCTACAGATCCGCCGTGCACACGGTATTTCCCGCGTACACGAAGCGCCAAACCTGCTCAGATATATAAGAGATATAATAAAAGAGCAATAAAAACAGAGCTGAACTAAAACTAATACATCTCAGACTGAAGCTGGAAATAAAATACAATACATCTGTATAAATGATACATCTGTCTCTCCCAGCTCACCAAAAAAATAAATACAACCTGCTGGCAAAAGCCAGTCCCAAAGTAAGAGTACAACCGTCTGAGGAAACACGGGTACACCAACAGTCCAGCTAACACGCTCAACCTGCCTCGAAGTCTATCTACTCAGCCGTCCTCTCTCCTCGACCCGTCGCTGAAAACTCAGCAGCACCCGCAGAAGACACTGCAAAAGAAACAAAGGGGAAGAGAAAAGAGAAGCAGTGGGGGTGAGAACTACTGTAAACAGCAGCCTCCCCCTAGTGGGTAGACCTCAACTCAAATGTGCCCACTAGGACTACAAGAGGCGAAAAAGATGAACAAAGGTGGTAAGCTGTAAATATGCCAACTGATGATGTAGAAAGCTACCACTAAATGCCTCTAAAATGCCAGCTAGGAATATAGCTAAATATATGCATCAGAAAGTAAATGCCTGCCTGCCTAGACCCAATCGATACACCAGTAAACACTGGTACTGCCTGCTGTGCCTGCCTGCCTGCCTGCCAAATCGGGTATGCTGGCCAACGCATAACACCGATAGGGGAAAAAGGGAGTCTCAAGGACTCGAAGCCTGTAAAACGCACACTCCGGAGTGGCACTCGAGGGGAGCGACCCACACGAGTATAATGCCTGGGTAACAAGTACCAAATCAGCAGGACTGGATCATGACTCTGATCAAAGTGGGAAAACCCATCCACTAAGAGAAAGCCCAAAGCCTCTATCCCAATCTGATGCAATGACCACTGTCCGGTCAACCGCCAAAGATCCGCGGTTGCCGCAATGCCCTGTCCTCACAGCCTGCCTGTCCCAAAACCCACAACCGTCTGACTACACTATCCCAGCCCCTGCTCGAACCCGAGCGCACTATCCCCCAAAATATAGACAAAAGAAGAGAAAAGCATGGTTTCTCCTAAGTCAATGCCATCATGATAGTGTAGCAGAAAAAGGTGGCCTAACTAAGTGTCCATACAAGCATGCAAAGTCCTTTATCATTATTAAACATGATTCAAGTGTTCTAGTTCTCACAAAGTAGAGATATGCCGTTTAAATAGCCTTCCATTTTACAAGTTGCCCCAAAATAGCTTAGGTATATGTAAAGAGGTCCCATCATGCATATGCCACATATCCAATTTAACAAGCCCTTCCCATGGTTTTAAGCCACATATTAATTACCATAATAACCATTAGTCAACACTTAGTCCTTTGAAGTCACAAGCTCTAGTTATAAGTCCAATTCCCAATTTAGCATGCCATATTCATTTTACCGGTTCATTTAGCCATATAACATATTAGCACTCAAATAGGCCTAGTGGGGACATCACAAGTAGGAGGTTAAACAACGGTACCCACCTCGAGCGCTAAATCCAAGTCCTGACAGCGAAGTCCGCGCCCGATCCTCAACCGTCCTCGCAAAACTGCGCCATAAATCCCAAAGGATTCACACACACAATTACTATCCAAGTTAATCCCAAAATCTGTCCCCAAAACCAGATTTACAGTTCAGCCATTTTTACCTGCGAAATGTGCCCACAAAATTCCCAGAAAAATACCACTGCGATCTACGCGACGAACCGGTCGAAACGAGTACCTGCACGTTTTCCCACGATTTTTCTGTGCTGAGAACCAAAATCGACAAGAGGACCACCTCGAACAATATTTTTACCCAAAAACTGTGCTACAAGGTTCTGTAAAAAGGGGGTTCTCACCTTCAGGGAAATTCCACGAAATTCCACAAAAATTCAGAGAGATTCCTTGTGATGCGTAGATGCAAATCCTTTTTTGAATCGCCTCAATCCGATGTCCGGTTGCGGAGATATCGCCGAAATACCGACCCGCTGTCCAAAACTCCATCACAGCAACAAGGGGTCACAAGATGATCCGAAAAACCCATGAAAACCTCGGAATGGGGAAAAACCAGTAGAAATAAGAAATGTAGCCCTACCTGTTACGAAGAAGATGGCGCAAGAATCGCTGAAAAATACTGCTTGGTTAGCTCGGGGGAGCTAAAACACTGTCGCTGCGCCGAAGAAGAATCCAGGAATGCAACGTCGCGCCGCGCCGAAAAATCCAAATCTCGGGATCCGTGCCTCACAAATTCCTCAAACTTGACAGGAGTGTTCCTCTCTTCATGATGAAGATTTCATCTTCTCACCTCTAATGGAGATGGAGCCTCTGTGATGGAGAAAAACCCCTTGAATGAGCCTCGGATGGATTAATAGGAAAAAACCAAAAAAACAATTCAGATAATTCCCTCTGTGTCCTCCGAACACGAAACACCAATATGGACCAATAGGATTGCGACACGTGGCCCTCCCAACAGTTGCTGCCGCGCGCAGTCTGCCGCCCAGTGCACAGTTGACCGACCAATGAGGGCGTGCCACGTGTCCACTCCCAATGTTCAGTGCACCCGGTGCACAAAATCCCGTGGACCTCACCAATGAAATGCTGCCACGTGTCCAAGCCGGTGCACCATACACCCTGAGCCAGCCCAAAATCCCCGTAGACCGAATGCCGTGCGCCGACCTATCAGATGATGCCACGTGTCCACTCCGGTCCACCGTACACCATGAGCATCCCAACTACTCCATGAACCCAGTGCGGTGAGCCAGCCTGTAGTAGCCTGCCACGTGGCACCGCCCAGGTGCACGCCCGCGCGGTGGACCGGCCGCCTGCCCGCGCCCCCGCCGCTGCTGCCCGCGCCCTCAGCGCCTGCCCGCGGCCGCGCGCCGCCTGCCCGAGCGCCTCCGCCGCCTTCCGCCGCCGCCCGCCGCCGCCGGTTGCCGCCGGCGATCGCCGGAAATACTGTTCCGGCGTGAACAGTAACCCGAAGCCCAAAAATGCCGTAAATACTCCGTCTGAAGCGTTTTCGCGCGCTGAATCCGATTTTGACGTCCGTTTCGCCAAATTCTCACTCTAAAAATTGCCGAAAGCCCCCGGAAAAGTATTCTTGGTCCAAATCTCGCGCCGAGCCCAATCTCAATATCCGTTTTGCGCGCAAACACCTCTAAACAACCGATGGGGTCCCCCGATCACCCACGTGATCCATTTGAAGCCCGGAGTCCATCACTCTTGTCCAAATTGGCGCCCGAACACCGCCGACATGCCCCGTAGGCCTCCAGAAGCTGCTGGTCACCCTGTAAAAGCCCCAAATACCTCCCGCACACTGCGTAGACCTCCAGTAGCCACCTCAAAGCACCGCAACAGCTCTGCGGAGATCCAGGTCATCACATCCTCCCCCTCTAAAAGAAAGTTTCGTCCTCGAAACTAAAGTCATTCCTCAACGCGGAATCTCGACCGCCAGGGGGTAAATATCCAATCATCCACCACTCCAGCTCCCAAGGCTGACAAATACCTCCTCCAGAGACGCGATGCAATCCTCGGGTCTCTAACCAGAACGAAACAAAGGAGAACACTCCAGAGGACCACGCCACCTCAACTAGGTACAGCTGGGCTAACTGCTCGGCCATCAAGTAGTCTGCACCGGTACAAGCATCTGCCCCTCCTAGGGCCTCAGATAATCCAACCACACGTCCAACAACACCCCGCTCGACCCGAGTACCTCGGTACTCACAAGGCATCCGATACAAGTCCCCCAACTGTCACGTAGACTCTGATCTCTAATCCAAAACCGTCGGGGTGTAGAAGCAATTCCCCCAACTCTCCGGCATCAGCACACAGCCATAAGTAGTCAAGAGAACCAGATTGCAAAACAACCTTCGCGCAGATCCAATACCCTTGCAGCTGGTAACTCAAGTCCTCCAAGCTTGACAGAAGGGTGCTAGCTCCCGATGATCACTTCATCAAATTCTTACGGGTCCTCACATAGCCGAAGTGAACCAACCTTCCACAACTCGAATAGCACCGGCGCCCCAAAGGTGCCACACTTGGCCTGACACGAATCCAACACATCAAATCCTGGAGTTGGGTCCTCAACTCCCAAACTGGTGTCATGCCAAACAACTCCGATAGGA
The DNA here is from genome assembly GCA_029168755.2 of Tillandsia fasciculata. Taxonomy (NCBI): domain Eukaryota; kingdom Viridiplantae; phylum Streptophyta; class Magnoliopsida; order Poales; family Bromeliaceae; genus Tillandsia; species Tillandsia fasciculata. Next base: position 57,203 of record JAQOTM010000600.1, on the reverse strand, counting down.
GAACAGCTAGGAACTCACAACCAAAAGAAAGGGGTATCACCAAGTCCCGATGCCGCCGCAGATCCCTCAAACACACCAGCAAACAAGCTACTCACCCACTACGAGACATCTGCCTCGCTCACAAGGTCAAAACCAAAGAAGCGAAGATACCCTCAAGCAAACCAAGTACACCAACACCTCCAGGCCTGGCTCCCACGAAAACCGTCCTCGCAGCATAATCAGCTGCCGCGAAAAGAAAAAGAAAACCGAGCCAGCCTAACCGTCCAAAGTACCAAACCAAGCCCCACAACTAGGTCAAGACCATCAGGCCTACAGGTACAACCAAGGACTCAACCGCACCGGGCAGGACCCACGACACTCCCCCCAGGTGCAAAAGATAGGGAATACGACCTCCCGAACACCGGTAACCGTCCTATCCCTAACCCAAACAATGAAGCCAAACACTACCCACCAAGAAGGGAAAACCTCTCGTATCGAAAGATACGAACCCAAGAGCCTGGAACAATTCAAACCTACCGCCACACTGGCCGCTGGAATCTATGTGCTCTGACGGTCTCAAAATTCACTATCCAGAAAAGAAACCAGGAGTGCCTCATCCGACTGACCTGTCCTCCAACACCCGGCGCCAAGCGCCTCAATCAGAACTCGCCTCAGGCAGCAGATCCCAATACAACGGAACTGTAATGCCACGCTCCATACCCGGCGCCTACTCCAATAAGGCGTCCCTAGAACTCTCAATCCCCCACCGAACAAGACCCTGCCACCAAAGGCTCCATACACAATCCCACAAATCGGGGCAACTCATCCGCCAAAACTGGCTCACTCTTCAATGCAATCCCACAGTTTTCCCTGCTCAACTGTCCACCCTTCCTCGGTGCCCCAGCACTAAACGTCGGCACGGAGGGGCTACTCACTAGTCCGACAACTGTGCCACGCACTGATCCGACAACTGTGTCACCGCGCTGCTCCGACAACTGCACCACTGTGCTGATCCGACCACTGAGTCACCACTGCTCCGACAACTGTGTCACTGCTCCGACAACTGCACCACTGTGCTGATCCGACAACTGTGTCACCGCGCTGCTCCGACAGCTGCACCACTGTGCTGATCCGACAACTGTGTCACCGCGCTCCCAAAGCTGCACCACTGTGCTGATCCGACAACTGTGTCACCGCGCTGCTCCGACAGCTGCACCACTGTGCTGATCCGACAACTGTGTCACCGCTGCTCCGACAGCTGCACCACTGTGCTGACTCCGACAACTGTGTCACCGCGCTGCTCCGCTGATCTGCCTCCAACACTCCTACCCTTCGGGTCCGGAGCCCCCCCCCCAGACTCCAATCTGGGTATCCGGCCCGAAACAACCAGCTCAGGCCCAACTGCCGCACCAAGGTGCACTCGGGTCAGAGCCCCAACGTCGGGGAGACACCGCTCACCACGACAAAACCGCAAATCAGCACACCCCAAACACTCGACCCAATCTAGCGAAAGTCAAAGGCATCCCCCTATTTTTGTAACGTTATGTTGTCTGCAGCCAACATAACTGTCCCACAAAAATAGGGTATGCCGATCCCTCTTCACTCACTGGAAGAGTCAAAACCAAATCACCGACTTTCGCTAAAAGTCACGCCTCTCACGCCCTAACATCCTAGGGTCCGCCCAAAAGCCTAGGGTTTCCTAAGTCCCAACTGACCTATCCCTAAGCTCTGATACCAACTTAATCTGTCACGCCCCGGGTGTAAACCAGAACCCGGGCCCGTCTACAGATCCGCCGTGCACACGGTATTTCCCGCGTACACGAAGCGCCAAACCTGCTCAGATATATAAGAGATATAATAAAAGAGCAATAAAAACAGAGCTGAACTAAAACTAATACATCTCAGACTGAAGCTGGAAATAAAATACAATACATCTGTATAAATGATACATCTGTCTCTCCCAGCTCACCAAAAAATAAATACAACCTGCTGGCAAAAGCCAGTCCCAAAGTAAAAGTACAACCGTCTGAGGAAACACGGGTACACCAACAGTCCAGCTAACACGCTCAACCTGCCTCGAAGTCTATCTACTCAGCCGTCCTCTCTCCTCGACCCGTCGCTGAAAACTCAGCAGCACCCGCAGAAGACACTGCAAAAGAAACAAAGGGGAAGAGAAAAGAGAAAGCAGTGGGGGTGAGAACTACTGTAAACAGCAGCCTCCCCCTAGTGGGTAGACCTCAACTCAAATGTGCCCACTAGGACTACAAGAGGCGAAAAAGATGAACAAAGGTGGTAAGCTGTAAATATGCCAACTGATGATGTAGAAGCTACCACTAAATGCCTCTAAAATGCCAGCTAGGAATATAGCTAAATATATGCATCAGAAAGTAAATGCCTGCCTGCCTAGACCCAATCGATACACCAGTAAACACTGGTACTGCCTGCTGTGCCTGCCTGCCTGCCTGCCAAATCGGGTATGCTGGCCAACGCATAACACCGATAGGGAAAAAGGGAGTCTCAAGGACTCGAAGCCTGTAAAACGCACACTCCGGAGTGGCACTCGAGGGGAGCGACCCACACGAGTATAATGCCTGGGTAACAAGTACCAAATCAGCAGGACTGGATCATGACTCTGATCAAAGTGGGAAAACCCATCCACTAAGAGAAAGCCCAAAGCCTCTATCCCAATCTGATGCAATGACCACTGTCCGGTCAACCGCCAAAGATCCGCGGTTGCCGCAATGCCCTGTCCTCACAGCCTGCCTGTCCCAAAACCCACAACCGTCTGACTACACTATCCCAGCCCCTGCTCGAACCCGAGCGCACTATCCCCCAAAAATATAGACAAAAGAAGAGAAAAGCATGGTTTCTCCTAAGTCAATGCCATCATGATAGTGTAGCAGAAAAGGTGGCCTAACTAAGTGTCCATACAGCATGCAAAGTCCTTTATCATTATTAAACATGATTCAAGTGTTCTAGTTCTCACAAAGTAGAGATATGCCGTTTAAATAGCCTTCCATTTTACAAGTTGCCCCAAAATAGCTTAGGTATATGTAAAAGAGGTCCCATCATGCATATGCCACATATCCAATTTAACAAGCCCTTCCCATGGTTTTAAGCCACATATTAATTACCATAATTAACCATTAGTCAACACTTAGTCCTTGAAGTCACAAGCTCTAGTTATAAGTCCAATCCCCAATTTAGCATGCCATATTCATTTTACCGGTTCATTTAGCCATATAACATATTAGCACTCAATAGGCCTAGTGGGGACATCACAAGTAGGAGGTTAAACAACGGTACCCACCTCGAGCGCTAAATCCAAGTCCTGACAGCGAAGTCCGCGCCCGATCCTCAACCGTCCTCGCAAAACTGCGCCATAACTCCCAAAGGATACACACACACAATTACTATCCAAGTTAATCCCAAAATCTGTCCCCAAAACCAGATTTACAGTTCAGCCATTTTTACCTGCGAAACGTGCCCACAAAATTCCCAGAAAAATACCACTGCGATCTACGCGACGAACCGGTCGAAACGAGTACCTGCACGTTTTCCCACGATTTTTCTATGCTGAGAACCAAAATCGACAAGAGGACCACCTCGAACAATATTTTTACCCAAAAACTGTGCTACAAGGTTCTGTAAAAAGGGGTTCTCACCTTCAGGGAAATTCCACGAAATTCCACAAAAATTCAGAGAGATTCCTTGTGATGCGTAGATGCAAATCCTTTTTTGAATCGCCTCAATCCGATGTCCGGTTGCGGAGATATCGCCGAAATACCGACCCGCTGTCCAAAACTCCATCACAGCAACAAGGGGTCACAAGATGATCCGAAAAACCCATGAAAACCTCGGAATGGGGAAAAACCAGTAGAAATAAGAAATGTAGCCCTACCTGTTACGAAGAAGATGGCGCAAGAATCGCTGAAAAATACTGCTTGGTTAGCTCGGGGGAGCTAAAACACTGTCGCTGCGCCGAAGAAGAATCCAGGAATGCAACGTCGCGCCGCGCCGAAAAATCCAAATCTCGGGATCCGTGCCTCCAAATTCCTCAAACTTGACAGGAGTGTTCCTCTCTTCATGATGAAGATTTCATCTTCTCACCTCTAATGGAGATGGAGCCTCTGTGATGGAGAAAACCCCTTTGATTGAGCCTCGGATGGATTAATAGGAAAAAACCAAAAAAAACAATTCAGATAATTCCCTCTGTGTCCTCCGAACACGAAACACCCAATATGGACCAATAGATTGCGACACGTGGCCCTCCCAACAGTTGCTGCCGGCGCGCAGTCTGCCGCCCAGTGCACAGTTGACCGACCAATGAGGGCGTGCCACGTGTCCACTCCCAATGTTCAGTGCACCCGGTGCACAAAATCCCGTGGACCCACCAATGAAATGCTGCCACGTGTCCAAGCCGGTGCACCATACACCCTGAGCCAGCCCAAATCCCCGTAGACCGAATGCCGTGCGCCGACCTATCAGATGATGCCACGTGTCCACTCCGGTCCACCGTACACCATGAGCCATCCAACTACTCCATGAACCCAGTGCGGTGAGCCAGCCTGTAGTATCCTGCCACGTGGCACCGCCCAGGTGCACGCCCGCGCGGTGGACCGGCCGCCTGCCCGCGCCCCCGCCGCTGCTGCCCGCGCCCTCAGCGCCTGCCCGCGGCCGCGCGCCGCCTGCCCGAGCGCCTCCGCCGCCTTCCGCCGCCGCCCGCCGCCGCCGGTTGCCGCCGGCGATCGCCGGAAATACTGTTCCGGCGTTGAACAGTAACCCGAGCCCAAAAATGCCGTAAAATACTCCGTCTGAAGCGTTTTCGCGCGCTGAATCCGATTTTGACGTCCGTTTCGCCAAATTCTCGCTCTAAAATTGCCGAAAGCCCCCGGAAAAGTATTCTTGGTCCAAATCTCGCGCCGAGCCCAATCTCAATATCCGTTTTGCGCGCAAACACCTCCAAACGACCGATGGGGTCCCCCGATCACCCACGTGATCCATTTGAAGCCCGGAGTCCAACACTTGTGTCCAAATCGGCGCCCGAACACCGCCGACATGCCCCGTAGGCCTCCAGAAGCTGTCGGTCACCCTGTAAAGCCCCAAATACCTCCCGCACACTGCGTAGATCTCCAGTAGCCACCTCAAAGCACCGCAACAGCTCTGCGGAGATCCAGGTCATCACACGGCATCTCACGGAACCGCCTCAACAGGCCAAACCATCGCCACTCACTGGGCGGCATCGCCACTCACTGGCGGCATCGCCTCTCACTGGGCGGCATCGCACGGAACCGCCTCAACAGGCCAAACCATCGCCACTCACTGGGCGGCATCGCCACTCACTGGGCGGCATCGCTCCTCACTGGGCGGCATCTCACGGAACCGCCTCAACAGGCCAAACTATCGCCACTCACTGGGCGGCATCGCCCCTCACTGGGCGGCATTTCACGGAACCAATAGAACCCTCCACGACTCAATCTGATAAAGCCCATGAAACCCCCAAGACACTAGAAACTCTCCACGGAGTCAAGTAAAATTCCACTCGACCACCAGGCACGAGGGCACATGCACTCTGAACCCGTCCGACCCTTCTGGGCAATCTAATAATTTAAAAGAATATTTTTAAGTCAAATTTCCATTAAAACAAGTTCGATGATTTTGAAGACGGTTCAGATGCAGTCCGAATGCCAACTAAATATACAGGCTAGTGTCCAATGATAATAGGAACCTACTAAAAATGATTAGGGGTACAGGTTAGCGTTATACAATATTCCAGGCAACTATCAGATTTTTCCTTATAATAAAAATACATGCTAGACATACAGGATATTCATGCAGAATCATTAGGGGACATTCAATAAAGTTTGGAAGACTTCTAACCCACCTGGAATGCTTTCCGCAGGCAACGCTGTAGTCGGTGAAGCTCCCACTTGCACTCTGTCGAAATCTGTCGGAAAAAATCCCCAAAACCGCGCCGCGTGCACTCTGTCGCGATCCATGGAACAATCCTCGGCAGCTCGAACAAACCCTCGAGTCTTCTAGAAAATCTGCGCGCACTTTGGTCCTCTCCACGTTCGGCTTACAGCACGTGCGCGGTACCCCCGCTCCGCGCAGTAAAAATCACAAGCCACAGCCCAACGGCCCAAAGAGAGAAGAAACCCAACCAAAATCCAACTCAAAAATCATTCTAAATCCATAAAATAAATCCAAGGATCCATCTTGAAGAATCTGCTAACTTACTTCGTAGGTGCGGCCGACGCGCGCGCGGCTTCACTCGACTCCAAGCCTCCAGAACAGCAAGCTGCACAATCAACTCCCTCTCAACCTCTCTCACTCTCTTTATCTTCTTCTCTTTTCTTTTCCTTACTTTCCCTTTTTTTTTCTTCTTTCTTTCCCATCGTAGAGAAGAGGCAGGTTGGGGGCTCTTTATAGAGGGTGATTTGCTTGGGGAGGGAAAAGACTAAAAAGCCCTTGCTTAAAATCCACCAAAAAACATCCTGCACCATTGGGGTACCGGTACACTCCATGTGGTACCGGTACCCAAAGGCCCGTTCCGGAATCCCTATTTGGGTTCCGGAACACCAAGCCAACCGCACCAAAACCGCCCCAAGCGTGCAAGCGCGGCGCCCTTGTGCTCGCCGCGCGGCGCCCAAGCGCTAGCCGCGCGGTGCCCATGCGCGCGCCCGCATGCGTTGCGCGCGCCTACGCCCAAGTTGCGCGGCTCCAACACCCAAGAATCGCAAAAAGAACCAAGTCCACATCACCGATCATCAACACCATCCTCTTCCAAAACCCCATTCAACTCCAACAAAATCAATAAAAATCCTAAAAACTCAAGCTTCAAAGAATAAGAACTATTACTCCTCACTCAAGTTCTTCGCGCGCGCTCCGCTAGGCTCCGCGCGGCTACTAACAGTAGATTCGCGCCGACGAGACGAACAAAACTCTCTTTTATTTTCCTTCAATTCTTCTTCTTCTTCTCCTTCTTCTTCTTTTTCTATTTCCTCTGTTCTCTTTACATTCCTCTGTTTGCATTTTGGGAAGAAGAAGATGACGTGGCACCTTAATTAATTAAGGGATGGTGCATGGTGCATGGTGCATGGTGCAAAGGAATTCATACCCTTTCCAACACCAACCTTAAATCCATCCATACACCACAACACACTTTAATTTAATTTCCTTTTTCTTTCTTTATACATTCTTCACTAATTCCTTCACTGGCCACTAATAGCATAATTAATTAATCAATTTAATAATCCAATTAAGCCCACTCCAACTCACTTTTTGCCCTCGGGGCCTCCGCATTAGTCCGGAACATCCCGAACTCCGCTGTAATCTGAAAATACATATGTCCAAAATTTTTCCCACTCAAAAAGCTCAACCGTGGAGTCAATGCGCTCAATCCAAAAACCGGCTCCCAAAACTGCCGATTCCAACTCACTTTTCGCCTTCGGAGTCTCCGCACCAGTCCAAAACCTCCCGAACTCATATGTAAACAGAAAATACCCCTGTTCCAAACCTTTCCCAATTTCTGCAAACCACAGTAGAGTCGCGGCTCTAGCAAACCAGTCTTCTAACGGCGCACAAAGCCCGAAAAAACTCCGATTCAAGCTGGGCTTCTGCGTTGATCCGAATCAACCCGAACTCAACTGTAAACAAATATGGAACACGCCCAAGGCGATTTCTCCGCACCACGCCATCTTGCGAGGTCGGTGTGCCATCCGAAATCCCGGTACTCTACACTCTCCCCTCCTTAAAAAGGTTTCGTCCTCGAAACCCAAAATAAATTCAAATCTCAGGAGAATGTCTCGATCAAATAGGAATATAAAACACTCACTCATCCTCAGGCTCTCAAGTGGTCGCTCTCACTCATCACGAAGACTCCACTTAACCTTCACCCCAAGGTATATCTCGATTAAACAAATTCTTTTGCCTCACAAATAGGAATTGCATCGGCCACTCCAAATGTCACAAATCCTCATCCATCTCTAACGGAGTGAAGTCCAAAACATGCCAAGGATCAAACACACATCCTTCAGCCAGATAATTACCCGCTGGCCAACTTCCGCGTAAACTCAAATCTATACAAATCCCCGCGGTTAGTGGCTTCCAAAAATCAGGGTCTCCAATACCAACTCCCGGCCTCTATTGGCATAACTCCTACGTTGCTCCTTAGCAACTACATGCTCAAAATTCTGCAATTACACTCTCACAATCCCCCACACGGAAGAAATTCAACATTGGGAACTTTCCCCCAAATTTCCAACTCTCAATTCCAAGTTTGCACTGCTCGCCTAGACAAGGCGTAACTGACCATAAAGCCCTTGCCGGAATAATGCAATCGTACACCCTTGAAAATTCTATCCCCCGGCGTTACCTCAAAACAAACTTTCTGAGTTTCCAAGTACTTCAGGTTCGAGGATCCACGAATAACTCAATTCTGTCTCTATCGCCGGCAACATCTACATCAAAGCTGGCATCCTCCTCAGCTTTATCTCTTCCAAGCTACACTGACCTTGCATATTCCAAGAGCTTCTAACCTCTGTCATTAACATAGGTCTAGGCCCAACCCAAACGGTATCACTCTTCGTTGGGTCCTCTGACACTCTTGTAGCTATTATCACATGGTCTAACCACAAAATTTCCTGAAGTCCAAATGCAACTCTCACCACATGGCAATACAACTTCTTTCTCTTAGAAGTTGCAGCACTATCCTCAAGCTCTACGTCACCTTGGAACCCGATCCAAATATAGACAAATCCAACGGCCCAGTAAAAAAAATCAAACTCAACAACTGGTACCACAACTCGGTGTAGAGCTCGAACTCACGCCGGCATAACAACCCGGTCCAAGTACCGCTGGAATACCAACTCCTCAAATCCAATAAGGCCGCAGGGCCTTAGTCAATCCGCTTAACCTTGCTGCAAGCTCAAAATGCCCTTATCAGTTCCTAAACACCATCAGGGCACAGCCCTCGGATGTAAGGTTTCATAGTGCTACCAATCTCACAAAAGGCATCCGCCGAAATTCAATCCAAACCTGTCTGTGCTCAAACCGTTATAGAACCCTCACCGTTGTGCACTCGCAGCGTGGCAACACTGTCGTGTACCAATGGTAAGGCAACAACTCAAGTATCAATCCCTCAGATCCTCACTGTCGTATCCCCACGACGTGGTACTGGGTCACACAGACCACCCAATCCATCAAATCCCGCAACTGTGCTATCGGCTCTCTCCCTATGTCTCACGGGTAACACTCCAAGAGATGCTGCCGAAGTTGGCGCGGTTTCCAAGCCACGTCGATCACTATTTTGATCTCAATCTCACCAAACGGCGGCTTCGAAATCAAATCTGGTAAACTCTCACTCGAGATCACTCGGCAATAAAAGATAATTCTTAGTCTCGGTGCCGCCGTAGGCACCTCCTCAATAGTCGCTAACAAGCGATACAACCACGACTCAACCTCTGTTGTGCTCTAGCATCCTCTCTAAACACACTCCTCCTGGCCAGGTCCACGGAGAGTCATGGTCCTTTTCTCGACAATCCTTGATAGCATAACGTTGGGATGTCCAATCCCTATCCAACCCCATAACATCATCTTGGAGCTGATGTAGGACTAACACTCTAGGATGAAATCCAAGGTCCTACTGCACTAGGCGGGACTAGCAACACTTATCCATGTGTCATACGTGATCTGGAGCCTGATCCTCACGTGCATAAGCCAACAATCCCATCTCCAGTCTACACGATGCTATCCATGCTCTACTAAAACGCACCCAAGCGGCGTCGGCATCAAACATGCTCCAACTCTAATAACCAATAAGCGACCCCAGCTGGTAAGATGCGGTCTACCATCCCGGCGTCCTCTAACCGGCAGCACAAACTCATCCACTAGATGCTGGTGGCCAACGCTCTATCTATCTCGGCATCACAGCTCTATCCGCCTGCCGGTAGGTCAGATGAACCTCTACATCCTGAAGGGGTAGTGGGGTGCTGTCGCAGGCGGCAAATCCATGAGCACCACTTAGGGACACTCTACCTATAAATGTCCTGACTATCCACATGAAAAGCATCGCCCTTTCCTGAAGTCACTCTATGGCGATGAATGCGGCCCACCACAAAAGACAGCCATCCTAGCACTGCTGTTGCTGCCTCGACTGTCGAGAACCTCCTGGCCTCTATCTCCTCTAAGGCTCATGATCCTGTGACTGGAATCACGGCAACCTCGATCCACTCGACTATCCCAAAACCGACGATGCTGGACGCCTCTCTCTGGAGCTGGTCCCTCGCTCTTCATCCTCTCGGACATGATCACAAATCCTCGGCCAATCCATCGAGCATGCACAAGGTGATAAATATCTCGAAGCAGTCCCCTACCAAACAAATCAATCTCCTGAATCTCATCCTGGGCGACATGGGGCACTCTGCTCAACAATCAAAGAAACTCGCTCCAAATCCTCAACCACGCTCCCGATGGTCCATCAGGACGAACTCGACGCCACCATCTCTCGGCGTCCCTAACCAAAGGTGCGCAACCAAGTACTCCTAAAGCTTCCTGGACGAACAGGTCCTCAAACAACTTTTCCGAAGCAGCAATCCAGTTCTCGGCCTCCCAAGGCTCCGACTCTGCCCCAAAGTCTGAAGGGGATGGAACTGGCGGATGAACAACAACCAATCAGTCACTCTCGCTGCTCCTGCACTACTCACAGTGCGAACTCGGTCGAAGTCGACAACGTCGCGGCTAGAGGTACTACGGGCGATACCTCAATCGATGCTCTCTGCTCTGTCCATTCAGCCTCCCGCTGATCGGGCTCCTCATCCAAGGTCAAACATGCCCTCGCCGCTGCACGGCGACTCAGAGGCACAAGGATAACTGTCACAACCAACCAAACCACAACACTCTCGACCCAATCAAGCGAAAGTCTAATACATGTTAACCATTCTAAAGCATTATGTTGTCTGCAGCCAACATAATCACTTTAGAGAATAAACATGTCAAATCACTCGCCCCAATCCCTCGGGGGAGGTACAAACTCAATCAGGACTCTCGCTAAAGTCACGTCTCTCACGACAGCCATCCTACTGTCCAACCAAATGCCTAGGGTCACTAAGTCCTCAACGACCTATATTCCTAGGCTCTGATACCACCTAAATCTGTCACGCCCCGGGGTCGAAACTGCGACCCGGGCTCGCCAACAGATCCGCCATCTGTACGGAAACTGCCGCACAGACGAAGCGTCTACCCTGCAAAAGATCTATAGCTAAACATGTATCAGAGCTGAAATAGAACTAATAGCTACAGAATCAAACACTGAACATCTGAATATAAATAAATCCTCAAAGCATAGTATCTCAGCTATGAAAAATAAAACAATCCTCACAGATCACTCAGACTGTCCAGTACAAAAGTGGAACATAAAAGATACAAGGTACATCTACCTCTGACTCTCAAATAAAATGGGTAAGGAGCTACACGGCCATGTCCTCACCTCGATCAGCTGTCTCCGCGCGAACCAAGCCGGAACAGCAACCTCAGGAAACCTGTCACCACAGCGGGTGTGAGAACTACTGCAGAAGGTAGTTCCCAGTGGGTACCGTCACCAATATCCACGGTATGCCCACTAAGTCTACCGCTGCGCAAAACAATAGGTATGCAGATAGATAATACGAAAGCTGAAAAGAAACTATAGTTAATATGCCACAAATATCATACTCAAAGAGAATACTAATCGAACCAATAGAACCATCAAACCTTCGCCACTCACTGGGCGGCATCGCCACTCACTGGGCGGCATATCATGGAACTAATAGAACCTTCGTGTGAAAACCGCCTCAACAGGCCAAACCTTCGCCACTCACTGGGCGGCATCGCCACTCACTGGGCGGCATCGCCTCTCACTGGGCGGCATCTCACGGAACCGCCTCAACAGGCCAAACCATCGCCACTCACTGGGCGGCATCGCCACTCACTGGGCGGCATCGCCCCTCACTGGGCGGCATCTCACGGAACCGCCTCAACAGGCCAAACCATCGCCACTCACTGGGCGGCATCGCCACTCACTGGGCGGCATCGCCTCTCACTGGGCGGCATCGCCCCTCACTGGGCGGCATCTCACGGAACCGCCTCAACAGGCCAAACCATCGCCACTCACTGGGCGGCATCGCCACTCACTGGGCGGCATCGCCTCTCACTGGGCGGCATCGCACGGAACCGCCTCAACAGGCCAAACCATCGCCACTCACTGGGCGGCATCGCCACTCACTGGGCGGCATCGCTCCTCACTGGGCGGCATCTCACGGAACCGCCTCAACAGGCCAAACTATCGCCACTCACTGGGCGGCATCGCCCCTCACTGGGCGGCATTTCACGGAACCAATAGAACCCTCCACGACTCAATCTGATAAAGCCCATGAAACCCCCAAGACACTAGAAACTCTCCACGGAGTCAAGTAAAATTCCACTCGACCACCAGGCACGAGGGCACATGCACTCTGAACCCGTCCGACCCTTCTGGGCAATCTAATAATTTAAAAGAATATTTTTAAAGTCAAATTTCCATTAAAACAAGTTCGGTGAATTTGAAGACGGTTCAGATGCAGTCCGAATGCCAACTAAATATACAGGCTAGTGTCCAATGATAATAGGAACCTACTAAAAATGATTAGGGGTACAGGTTAGCGTTATACAATATTCCAGGCAACTATCAGATTTTTCCTTATAATAAAAATACATGCTAGACATACAGGATATTCATGCAGAATCATTAGGGGACATTCAATAAAGTTTGGAAGACTTCTAACCCACCTGGAATGCTTTCCGCAGGCAACGCTGTAGTCGGTGAAGCTCCCACTTGCACTCTGTCGAAATCTGTCGGAAAAAATCCCCAAAACCGCGCCGCGTGCACTCTGTCGCGATCCATGGAACAATCCTCGGCAGCTCGAACAAACCCTCGAGTCTTCTAGAAAATCTGCGCGCACTTCGGTCCTCTCCACGTTCGGCTTACAGCACGTGCGCGGTACCCCGGCTCCGCGCAGTAAAAATCACAAGCCACAGCCCAACGGCCCAAAGAGAGAAGAAACCCAACCAAAATCCAACTCAAAAATCATTCTAAATCCATAAAATAAATCCAAGGATCCATCTTGAAGAATCTGCTAACTTACTTCGTAGGTGCGGCCGACGCGCGCGCGGCTTCACTCGACTCCAAGCCTCCAGAACAGCAAGCTGCACAATCAACTCCCTCTCAACCTCTCTCACTCTCTTTATCTTCTTCTCTTTTCTTTTCCTTACTTTCCCTTTTTTTTTCTTCTTTCTTTCCCATCGTAGAGAAGAGGCAGGTTGGGGGCTCTTTATAGAGGGTGATTTGCTTGGGGAGGGAAAAGACTAAAAAGCCCTTGCTTAAAATCCACCAAAAACTCCTGCACCATTGGGGTACCGGTACACTCCATGTGGTACCGGTACCCAAAGGCCCGTTCCGGAATCCCTATTTGGGTTCCGGAACACCAAGCCAACCGCACCAAAACCGCCCCAAGCGTGCAAGCGCGGCGCCCTTGTGCTCGCCGCGCGGCGCCCAAGCGCTAGCCGCGCGGTGCCCGTGCGCGCGCCCGCATGCGTTGCGCGCGCCTACGCCCAAGTTGCGCGGCTCCAACACCCAAGAATCGCAAAAAGAACCAAGTCCACATCACCGATCATCAACACCATCCTCTTCCAAAACCCCATTCAACTCCAACAAAATCAATAAAAATCCTAAAAACTCAAGCTTCAAAGAATAAGAACTATTACTCCTCACTCAAGTTCTTCGCGCGCGCTCCGCTAGGCTCCGCGCGGCTACTAACAGTAGATTCGCGCCGACGAGACGAACAAAACTCTCTTTTATTTTCCTTCAATTCTTCTTCTTCTTCTCCTTCTTCTTCTTTTTCTATTTCCTCTGTTCTCTTTACATTCCTCTGTTTGCATTTTGGGAAGAAGAAGATGACGTGGCACCTTAATTAATTAGGGATGGTGCATGGTGCATGGTTCATGGTGCAAAGGAATTCATACCCTTTCCAACACCAACCTTAAATCCATCCATACACCACAACACACTTTAATTTAATTTCCTTTTTCTTTCTTTATACATTCTTCACTAATTCCTTCACTGGCCACTAATAGCATAATTAATTAATCAATTTAATAATCCAATTAAGCCCACTCCAACTCACTTTTTGCCCTCGGGGCCTCCGCATTAGTCCGGAACATCCCGAACTCCGCTGTAATCTGAAAATACATATGTCCAAAATTTTTCCCACTCAAAAAGCTCAACCGTGGAGTCAATGCGCTCAATCCAAAAACCGGCTCCCAAAACTGCCGATTCCAACTCACTTTTCGCCTTCGGAGTCTCCGCACCAGTCCAAAACCTCCCGAACTCATATGTAAACAGAAAATACCCCTGTTCCAAACCTTTCCCAATTTCTGCAAACCACAGTAGAGTCGCGGCTCTAGCAAACCAGTCTTCTAACGGCGCACAAAGCCCGAAAAAACTCCGATTCAAGCTGGGCTTCTGCGTTGATCCGAATCAACCCGAACTCAACTGTAAACAAATATGGAACACGCCCAAGGCAATTTCTCCGCACCACGCCATCTTGCGAGGTCGGTGTGCCATCCGAAATCCCGGTACTCTACAACCCAGGTCAAGTACGCATGCCCGAAGCATGTCTTCAAGGATCTGGATCACCCGTTCCGATTGTCCGTCAATTTGCGGGTGAAAGGCCGTGCTGAAATGCAGCTTGGTTCCCATTGCTCGCAGCAAACTCTGCCAAAAGTTCGACACGAACCGCATGTCTCTGTCCGACGTGATGGACGCCGGTACACCATGCAACCTTACTATTTCGTCAATGTAAGTCCGCGCCAGCCGTTCCCGTGTCCACGTCGTATGTATGGGCAAGAAGTGGGCAGATTTCGTCAAACGGTCCACTATGACCCATATCGCATCATGCCCTTGTGATGATCTCAGGAAACCAGTCACGAAATCCATCGTAATCATCTCCAACTTCCATTCCGGCACTGGCAACGGTTGTAACTTCCCTGCTGGACGCTGGTGTTCGGCCTTCACTTGTTGGCACACCAGACAGTGTGCCACAAACTAGGTTACATCCCCTTTCATCTTAGGCCACCAAAAGGTTTGCTTTAAGTCCTTGTACATTTTCGTCCCCCCAGGGTTCACGGCGTAGGGCGCGGTGTGCGCCTCGCTCAGGATTTCCTCCTTGAGCTCCGGTAAATCCAGCACACAGATTCGTCTCCGAAAACGTATCGTGCCATCTGCGTCCCTCGCGAAATCGCCCCCTTGGTCTGAGGGTAGTCTGTCTCGCACTAGTTGTAATTGGGTGTCCGTCGATTGCCCTTCCCGGATTCTGTCTAGTAGGGTGGGTCTGACCACCAAGGTCATGAGTCGTGTGACCGTCCCTGCTGGTACTATCTCCAGTCTTAATTGCGAAAACTCTGCAATCAAACGGTCCTACTGGGTAAGGGCGTTCGCCATCGATTCCGTCGTCTGTCCTTTGCGGCTCAAGGCATCCGCCACCACGTTCGCCTTCCCAGGGTGGTAGTGGATGGTTAAATCATAGTCTTTCAGTAGTTCGAGCCACCGCCTTTGCCGCAAATTCAGCTCCTTCTGGGTGAAGAGGTACTTGAGGCTCTGATGGTCTGAGTACACATTGCAGTGTGTTCCATACAAATAGTGCCTCCACATCTTGAGGACGAATACGACTGCTGCAAGCTCCAGGTCGTGCACGGGGTAGTTTCTCTCGTACTCCTTAAGTTGCCTTGACGCATAGGCTATGACTTTACCCCGTTGCATAAGCACGCCTCCGAGACCGTTCCGTGATGCATCGCAGTACACCTCATAGTCCTCGCCGGGCTCCGGTAGAGCAAGCACCGAGGCTCGCGTCAACTTGTTCTTGACTGCTTCAAAACTCTGCTGGCATTGATCTGTCCAGATGTACTTTTCTCCTTTACGGGTCAGGCGAGTCAGGGGCATGGCTATCTTGGAGAAGCCTTCCACAAAGCGTCTGTAATACCCTGCCAGACCCAGGAAGCTTCGAATCTCAGTTACCGTCGTCGGCCTGGGCCAGTCGATTACCGAATCTATCTTCTTCGTGTCGACCGCAATACCAGCAGCCGACACGATATGCCCCAGAAAGCCCACCTCGCGGAGCCAAAACTCACACTTTTTGAGTTTGGCGTAGAGTTTCCGCTCCCGTAGGGTTTGGAGGACTGTGCGCAGATGCTCTTCATGTTCCTCATCTGTACAAGAATAGATGAGAATGTCGTCGATGAAGACCACTACAAAAATATCTAAGAAGGGTTTGAACACCCTATTCATCATATCCATGAATACCGCTGGGGCGTTTGTGAGCCCGAACGGCATCACCGTGAACTCTTAGTGGCCATAGCGAGTCCGGAACGCTGTCTTGGGAATGTCCTCGCCCCTAACTCGGAGCTGGTGATAGCCAGACTGCAGATCGATCTTAGAGAACACCGTTGCTCCTTGTAACTGGTCGAACAGGTCATCTATCCGAGGTAGAGGGGTACTTGTTCTCCTCGTGTCAAAATCCTCACGGTACTTGTGAATGCTACTCGACAGCCTTCTACCAAGCTCCTTGCCCGCAACAAAGAAAAGTGAGCAGAAGGCGTTCCTACAGCTAAGTTTACAAGCTCCGGTGAGTTCGGCTCTCGGAGACACGCTTGGAACTTCTAGCAGTCAACTACCGCTTAAAGATTGTCGCGACTGTCGGCCCCAAGCGCTATTCCGATAACCCTTTCAATTAAAGATTAAGCCGGAGGATGTGCACAAAACGGCTTTTAGAACGCGGTATGGACATTATGAATTCACTGTAATGCCTTTCGGGTTGACTAATGCCCCGGCGGCATTCATGGATTCAATAAACCGCGTTTTTCAGGCTTTCCTAGACCGATTTGTCGTTGTCTTCATTGACGACATTTTAGTCTACTCTCGAAGTGACGACGAGCACGAGGATCACCTACGACAGGTTCTACAAGTGCTTCGGGAGCGGAGCCTATTCGCGAAGTTGAAGAAATGCAAATTCTGGCTTCGGGAAGTGGCATTCTTAGGACATGTGATTTCTGAGACGGGGGTGTCTGTAGACCCCAAGAAAATTGAAGCAGTGAGGGATTGGCCGCGACCAACAAATGTCACCGAGATTCGAAGCTTTATCGGACTCGCGGGCTATTATAGGCGGTTTGTGGAAGGGTTTTCTAAAATTACCATTCCACTCACCGGCCTTACAAGAAAAGGAGCTCAGTTCATTTGGAGCGATGCCTGTGAGAGAAGCTTCCAATTGCTCAAGGACAAGTTGACAACGGCTCCAATTCTTGCTCTACCCGTTGCGGGAAAAGGGTTCGTGGTTTATACTGATGCTTCGGGGACTGGGTTGGGGTGTGTACTCATGCAAGACGAGAGGGTTATAGCCTATGCCTCCCGGCAGCTGAAGAGTTATGAAAAGAACTACCCCACTCACGATCTCGAGCTTGCCGCGGTGATTTTTGCACTGAAGATATGGCGGCATTACCTCTACGGGGAACATTGCGAGATTTACACGGATCACAAAAGCCTCAAATATTTGTTCACTCAGAAGGAATTAAACCTGAGGCAGCGTCGATGGCTGGAACTCCTAAAAGATTATGATGTTAGCATCTTGTACCACCCGGGAAAGCAAATGTGGTGGCCGACGCGCTAAGCAGGAAGTCCGTGGAAAATCTCGCCATGATCATCACCGACCAATACCCGTTGCAATCTAAAATGAGACGGATGGGCTTGGAGGTTGTGGCTTTCGGTGCACCCGCGAAGCTTATGACGCTCGTTGTGCAACCTACCTTGTTGGAGAGAATTAAAGAAAAGCAAATGGCAGATGAAAAGCTCCAAAAGGTGAGGTCTGATTTAGAAAGTGGCGAGGCAAGGGATTTTGCTGTGGACTCCACAGGAATCTTAAGGTTTCGTGGTCGCGTGTGTGTACCTAATGATGAGGATATTCGTGAAATGATTCTTCAAGAAGCACACCGATCGCCGTATACTATCCACCCCGGCGGCACAAAAATGTATAAGGACCTGAAGGCACAGTTTTGGTGGCCAGGCATGAAGAAGGATGTTGGACACTTCGTGGCTAGATGCTTAGTGTGCCAACAAGTCAAGGCTGAACATAGACTCCCTGCGGGCAAGCTTCAAAATCTGCCGATTCCCGTGTGGAAATGGGAGAACATCGCTATGGATTTTATCGTGGGCTTGCCTCGGTCTCAAGCAGGCCACGACGCGATTTGGATGGTTGTGGATAGGTTAACCAAGGCGGCTCATTTCCTGCCTGTCCACACCACCTGGTCTAGGGATAAATTGGCGCAGTTGTATATTGATGAGATTCTGCGCCTTCATGGAGTTCCTGTTTCTATAGTGTCGGATCGGGATCCCCGATTTGTGTCACAATTTTGGAAGAGCTTCCACGAGACTTTGGGAACACGCCTGGATTTCTCTACGGCTTATCATCCTCAGAGCGATGGTCAATCTGAGAGGACCAATCAAATCCTCGAAGATATGCTAAGGGCGTGCGTCCTGGATTATGGCCCAGGGTGGCAGCAATATTTGCCGATGGCAGAGTTCGCCTATAATAACAGCTATCAAGCCAGCTTTGGAATGGCACCTTTTGAGGCACTATATGGCAGAAAGTGCAGGTCTCCACTGCATTGGAGTGAGGTCAGCGAGAGATCATCACTGGGTCCTGATGTATTGCAAGAAGCCGAGGAAAAGGTGCAAATTGCGCGTCAACGTCTGGTGACAGCGCAAAGTCGGCAAAAGAGCTATGCGGACAAAAGGCGGCGTGACCTAGAGTTTAAGGTCGGGGATCATGTATTTTTGAAGGCGTCGCCCACGAAGGGGGTAGTGCGATTTGGGATGCGAGGAAAGTTGAACCCTCGCTTTCTTGGACCTTATGAGGTTTTGGAGCGGGTTGGCCCAGTGGCCTATAAAATAGCTTTGCCCCCAGATTTGGCAGGAATTCATGATGTATTTCATGTGTCACAACTTCGCCACTATGTCCACGACCCGACGCACATAATCAACTACCCGCCGCTCGATCTACGGGAGGATATGAGCTACGGTGAATTCCCGTATAAGATTGTTGATCGGCGTGATAGGAAGCTAAGGAACCGCTCCATCCCTTATGTGAAAGTGCTTTGGACAAGGCATAGCGAGGAGGAGGCCACGTGGGAGCCTGAGGCTGTGATGCAGGAGCACTATCCTCGCTTGTTCGAGGAATAAATCCCAAGGTACGTGAGTTTTAGTTTCGCAGACGAAACTCCTAAAGGAGGGGAGGATGTAGTGCACCGATTTCTGCGAAATAGCAAAACTCGATAAAAATACTTGCAACACGTTTCAAATATGATTACAAGTGGGTTAGAAGCGTTTCGAATCAACGCAAAAGCCGTTGAGTGGAAAAGTGAGTTGTGGTTGAGAAGCGAAGCCTCAAATTTGCAAAATTTGGACTCGTGTTCGCCGAGTTCGCAAAATGGTGAAATTCGGCGAGAAGACTTGTAACATGTTTTAAATATGATTACAGTCGAGTTCGGTGCGTTTCGGGCTGACGCGGGGGGCATCGGGTCGAAAAGTGACTTGAACCCGAGGACTTAGCAAATTCTGAAATTTCCTGAAATTTGAGATCACGAAGCATTTTCGGAGCCCTGTTTCGGACACTTAGAGTAGCCCAAAAATTTAAAAGAAATCGTGGAGTGTCTCACAAAAATTTTCTGATTAAAAGGGGTGAAAAACCTAAGTGAGTGGTTAAGAAAAAATTGGAGAACGAAGCGAAGAAAAATGCTTCGTGAATTCTGAAACTGCAGTTTTTGACAGTGCAGTTGATCGCGAAGCTTTTTCGAGGCCCTCTTTCGAGAGCTTAGAGTAGTCCAAAAATTTAAACAAAATCGTGGGAAGTTTAAGAAAAATTTGTAGATTAAAGGGCAGAAGAAAAATTACAATTTTGATTTCTCACTTGACGGGAAAACGTGGTGAAAGAGGGCTATCCGAAATTGCTCACTGCAGGAAAAAACTGCAGGAAAAAGTGGCAGTTTTGGAATATTTTTGAAATTTAGGGGCAAACCAGTAAATTCCTTTCCCCAACCACCACCTGCAGAGATTTAATGCTCTCCCTCTCTCTCCCACTTGAACCCTCACTCTCTCTCTAACTCTCTCTCTCTTTTCTGCTGGAGCAAGAAAGGAAACGAAAGAGAGAAAGAAAGAAGAAAAGAAGAGAAAGAAGAAGAAGAGGAAGAAGAAGAAGGAAAGGAGAAGAAAAAAAAAAAAAGAGAAGAAGGAGAAGAAGGTACATATGCCTCTCTCTCTCTATCTCTATCTCTCTCTCTCTCTCTCCCTCCCTCCTCTTTCTTGGCTGGTAGGAGGAAGAAACAAAAAAAAAATGGAAGGGGGTGCAGGGCTGGGCAGCAGCAGCTAGTTGCTGCTGCTGCCCTGCGCCTGCTGCTGCTGGCTGGGTCACCAGCAGCTGCTGCTGCTGGTTAAGCAGCCAGCAGAGCCAGCAGCAGCAGCATTGGCTGCTGCTGGCTGGGCTACCAGCAGCTACTGCTGCTGGTTAAGCAGCCAGCAGCAGCATGAGCTGCTGCTGCTGGCTCAGCCAGCAGCTGCAGCAGCAGCATTTGCTGCTGCTGTTTGCTACCTGCAGCAGGGCAGCAACTGTGCAAGTTGCTGCCCTGCAGCAGCCTTTGCAAAGAAAAAAAAAAAAAAAAAAAAAAAAAGGGGAGAACAATTGCTGCTGCCTGCAGCAATGCTGCTGGGCAGCAGCAGCAGCCATGCTGCTGGCTGGCAGCAGTAATGCTGCTAGCTAGCAGCAGCCAAGCTGCTGCCCATGCTACTGCTTAGGCAGCTGCATTGGGCTGCAGCTGCCCAGGCAGCAGGGGAACCTTACAAAAAAAAAAGAGAAAGAAGAAAAGAAAAGAAGAAAAGAGCAGAAAAAAAAAAGAAAGAAAAGAAAGGAGGAAAAGAAAGATGTTAAAAACTTCTTCTCTTCTTTTTCTCCAATGCAAAATTTCAAATTTCTCGATTTTTGCAAAATGCAAAATTGAGGAATTGGGTGTAGGGGAAATTGCTCAAATTGAGCTTTTCTCAAGATTTTTAGGGCATTTTGACCCCGGATCGAGTTGAGCAAGTTTCTTTTTGGCAATAGGCCATGGGTTGATCATTTTTCTCCCATTTCTGTAAACCAATCGAAAAGTAGCCTTTTTGTGGAGAAAAGTGATCTAATATGGATTGTTTCTCCTTTTCTTGCCAAAAGGGGTTAATCTTACCATTTGCTAAATTTAGTAAATCACGTGGAAACAATTGCTTTATTTTTGTGATGACCTGGATATCTGCAGAGCTGTGGTAGAGTCATTGGTGACTTCGGGGGAGCCTGTACTATGTTTCGGGAAGTGGTTGTGCTTGATTGGACACAAGTGTTGGACCTCGAGCCTTATTGGATCACGTGGGTGATCGGCTGACCCCGTCGGATGTTTAGAGGTGGTTTCGTGCGAAACGGTTATCAAATTTGGATTCAGCGTGGAAAAACGCTTGGAAATGGCTTTTTGTTTGCTCAATTCTGAGTCCGGATGTCCAAAAGCGGACTCCCGGAAGTTTTGGACAGTTGTGGTGCTTGCGGGAGCCTCCGGCAAATTTTAGAGACGGATTTTGGCGAAACGGACATCGTTTTTGGAATCAGCGCGCGAAAACGGTCAAGATGGACTATTTACTTGTCATTTTTGAGCTTGCGGGTACTGTTCACGCCGGAACAGTGTTTCCGGCGATCGCCGGCGGCGGCCGGCGGCGGCGGGCAGCGCCGGCGGGCGGCGGCGCGGCCTCGGGCAGGCGGCATGCGGCGCGGGCAGGCCGCGGGCAGGAGCGCAGGTGCGCGGGCAGGGGCGCGGTCCACCGCGGAGGTCGTGCACCAGGGCGGTGCCACGTGGCGGCTTGTGGTTGGTTGGTTTTGAAGGCGCGGTCCACGGAATTTGGGCCAGGGTGCACGGTAGACCGGTGGACACGTGGCATGAGATGGTTGGTGCGGTGCTGTGCTCCCGGTCCACGCGACTGGTGGGGCAATTGACCGGGGTAGGTGGCCGTACGGCGGGGCAGGTGGCCGTACGGCCCGGGTCAGCCGCGACGTGCGCGGTCCACGGCGCGACGTGCGTGGTGCACGGTTTGCCGGGACACGTGGCGCGTCGCCATTCGCTGGTGCAGGTGCTCCGGGTGCAGCGGGGCTCGGCAGTGTGGTGGGCTGGGCCGTGTGGTGGACCGGGCCGCACCGTGCGCGCCCGGAAATCATGGGCCGGGCCGCACTGTGTGCGCCCGAAACTTTCGGGCGCCCGAAAAAGGGACATGGCTGGTATTTCTTCAATTGTTCTTTTCAGCCTATATAAGCCTCCAACCCGAGCTCCACTCTTTCTTCTTTTTCTCCCAACCCATTCACCTTCAGCCCGAGCTCCCTTAAGCAAAGATTTTCATCTCTAAGTGCTTGATCTCCCCGCCAAGTTCTAGGATTTTAGGAGGCACGAATCCCGAGGTTCCCCATTTTACGGTGCGGCGCGACGTTGCTTTCTAGTGTTCTTCTTCGGCGCAGCGACAGTGTTTTAGCTTCCCTGGGCTACCCCGAGATCATTTTGCTGTGATTCTTGCACCGGCAGACTCCTAAGAGGTAGGACTTCATCTTTCGTTTTGGTCGCACTTTCCCGTTTCGAGGTTTTGGCACGGATCCCGAGGCAAACTGTGACCCCATTTTCTGTGTGGACTTCCTTGACAGCAGCGGGGTATTTTGGCCATATCTTTGCGCACGAGCGTCAGACGGAAACGAGCTTATACAACTTTTTCATCTACGGATCGCAAGGAACGCGCTCGTATTTTTATTGGATTTTTGTGAGATTTTATTTCGAGGTGAAAATTACTGTTTTCTCAGTGAACAGTGTACAGTTTTAACACAGATTTTTGTATGAGTGTACCCCCTTGCCGAATTTTTATCTTGACTTACCGAACTCCGATTTGGGCGTGCAAGGTACCGTTTCGAAGCTATCGACGCAAGGATCGCTGTGATATTTTTATTGGAATTTTCTGGGCACTCTCTGCAGGTGATAATTTAACAGTTCAGAATTCGAGGTTGTATGTGGTTTTAAGTGCTATAATTGGGAGCCTAGTGTAATTAGTGAGCTTTGTATTGTACCAGGAGTATTGCGGGTGTGCTAAAATTGTGGGAGCAAGGATTTGAAGTTTTGGTATTTTCTTGCTGTACGGACTTGGACAGTTGCTCTTCAGGTGGGTGGTTGCTTTATCCCTCTTTTCTGACTTACCCACTAGGAGTATTAGAGAGATCCTTCTTGGACATCCATGATTGATAATGTAATTGGACTTGCATGCTTGTGGATATCTGATAGTGGTTGGGACTTGTACATGTTTGTATGGATAGAATGTTAGCGTTTAAACTTGCATGTGGAATGGAATATTTATTTTGGACTATATGATTATCCTGTTAGTGGTTGGTACTATTTGAGGATTTTATGACATGCATAGGTGAATAGTGATGCTTTATTATGGAACATGGATTATAGACATGTGTGGTTGGATAATGTTTTAGCATGATGGTTATATCTATGCGGAGCTATTAATTGTTACACATGTGGAACCACTATTGGACACCTTTTCCTTTATTTTCTTGAGAACACTTGCATGCTTGTATGGACATCTAGATAGGCCATCTTTTATCGCTACACTTTCATGCTGGAACTTGACTTAGGAGAAACCTTGTTTGCTTCTTTTCTCCTTTTCGTTAGTCAGGTGGTTCTTGTTGCTCGGGTTTGAGTAGGGGTTTGGGATTGTGTAGCCGGGGCCTGGATTGTGGATTATGGGTTTTGTGGCAACCGCGGATAGTAGGCGGTTGACCAGATGTCGGATGTGGGACATGATTGTGATTGTGGGTTATTCCGGCGACCGCGGATATTGCGCGGTTGACCGGAGGTCGGTTGTGAGACCTGGTCGTGGATTTTGGGGTATTGCGGCAATCGCGGATATTGGGCGATTGACCGGATGGTTACTTTTGCATCTGATTGGGAATCAGTTTTCTTTTAGGGGAGGGTTGTGTTCCACTGGGGCTTTATAGTTGTGAACCAGTCCTGCTTTTGATACTTATTTCACCGGCGCGGTTATTGCCCGGTGACGCTTTCCTCGTGTGGGTCGCTCCCCACGAGTTCCCCTCCGGAGGCCGGGGTCAGACAGTTATTGAAGGTTTTGCTATCACATCGGCGCGGCTTATTTGCCCGATGATGAGGGCGGCAGCAGGAGTTTTGCTATCACATCGGCGCGGCCTTCTTGCCCGATGATGAGGGCGGTACAGATTGGGTTCATCTGGGACGGTTGGTTATTGTTTCTTACGGTTATTCCAGTCTAGGACTGCATTTTAGAGGCATAGTAGTGGTAGATTTCTCCTTTTCAGCAGTTTCATTTCTTACCACTCTCCTTTCCTTTTCGCCTCTGGTAGACCTAGTGGGTGCGTCAGAGTTTGAGGTTTTACCCACTAGGGGAGGCTACTGGTTTACTAGTAGTTCTCACCCCCATTCTTCTTTTCTCTTTTTTTTCTTCTCCCTGGTTTTGCAGTGTCTTCTGTGGGTGCTGCTGGGCTTTCAGCGGCGGGTCGAGGAGAGATGACGACTGAGTAGATAGATCTCGAGGCAGGATGAGCGGGTTAGCTGGACTGTTGATGTACCTATGTTTCCTCAGACGGTTGTACTTTTACATTTGGGACTGGCTTTTGCCAGCAGGTTGTTTTTATTTTGGTGAGCTGGGAGAGACTGATGTATCATTTTTACAGATGTATTGTATTTTATTTCCAGCTTCAGTCTGAGATGTATTAGATTTTAGTTCAGCTCTGTTTTTATTGCTCTTTTATTATATTTCTTATATCTGAGCAGGTTACCAGCGCTTCGTGTACATGGAAATTCTGTGTGCACGGCGGATCTGTTGGCGGGCCCGGGTTCTGGTTTACACCCGGGGCGTGACAGATTAGGTGGTATCAGAGCTTAGGGATAGGTCAGTTGGGACTTAGGAAACCCTAGGCTTATGGCGGGCCCTAGGATGTTAGGGTGTGAGAGACGCGACATTTTGCGAAAGTCGGTGATTTATTTATTTGACTCTTCCTGTGAGTGAAGAGGGATCGACATATCCTATTTTTGTTGGACAGTTATGTTGGCTGCAGACAACATAAAGTTACAAAAATAGGGGGATGTCTTTGACTTTCGCTAGATTGGGTCGAGTGTTGGGGTGTGCTGATTTGCGGTTTTGTCGTGGTGAGCGGTGTCTCCCCGACGTTGGGCCCTGACCCGGGTGCACCTTGGTGCGGCAGTTGGGTCTGGGCTGGTTGTTTCGGGCCGGATACCCAGATTGGGGTCTGAGAGCTCCGGACCCGAAGGGTAGTAGTGTTGGGGGGCAGATCAGCAGCGCAGTGGCACAGTTGTCGGAGTAGCGAGTAGCCCCCTCCGTGCCGACGTTTAGTGTTGAGGCACCGAGGCAGGGTGGATAGTTGACAGCGGGTAAGCTGTGGGATTGCGTCGATCGAGTGAGCCAGTTTGGATGAGTCATTCCGATTCGTGGGATTGAGTATGGAGCCCTTGGAGGCCTTTTATGGCAAGAGTTAACGCAGTTGCTGAACTGCACGCTCCATGTATAGAGGGACGGGGCGCGTAGGATATGAGTGTCTGAGAGTGGATTGCGCAAGGATACCTTTTAACTTGTTGGGTCCCTCCAGGACGGTTTAGGAACGCCTCATTGGAGTAGGCGCCGGGTATGGAGCGTGGCATTGTAGTTCCTTTGGATTGGGATCTGCCGCCTGAGGCGAGTTCTGATTGAGGCGCTTGGCGCCGGGTGATGGAGGACAGATCAGTCGGATGAGGCATTCTCGATTTCTTCTCCAGGATAGTGGATTTCTGAGACTGTCAGAGCGCATAGGTTACAGCGGTCGGTGTGGTGGTAGGTTTGAGTTGTTCCGGGCTTTTGGGTTCGTATCTTTTTGATACGGGAGTTTTCCCTCTTGGAGGGTAGTGCTTGTACTTCTCTGCTTGGGTTAGGGGTAGGACGGTTACCTAGTGTTTCGGGAGGTTCATATTCCCGATCTTTGGCACGTAGGGGTGTGTGGTTGGTCCTGCCCGGTGCAGTTGAATCCTCGATAGTACCGGTAGACCTGATGGTCTTAACCTAGTGGCGGGACTTGGTTTGGCACTTAGGACGGGTTGGGCTGGCTCGGTTTCCTTCTTTTCGCGGCGGTTGATTATGCCGCGAGGACGTTTTCGTGGGAAGCCAGGCCCGGAGGTTTTGGTGTACCTGGGTTGCTTGAGAGTTATCTTCGCCTCTATGGTTTTGATTTTGTGCGTGAGGCGGATGTTTCGCAGTGGTTGAGTAGCCTTTTTGGCTGGTGTGGTTGAGGGACTTACATTGGATATCGCGGGAAGAAGAGAGGTACTTGGATCGGGCTAGTGTGCCGATGGACTTGTGGCTGGATTATCTGAGGCTGAGGAGGAGCGGATGCGTGTACCGATGTGGACTACTTGGTAGCTCGAGCGGTTAGTCCAGCTGTACTTGGTTGAGGTAGCACGGATTCATGGAGTGCTCACCTTTATTTTTGTTCTTGTTAGAGACCCGAGGATTGTATCGTGTCCCTGGAGGAGGTATTTGACAGCTTTGGGAGCTTGAGTGGCGGATGTTTGGATAATTACCCCCTCTATTTGGTTGAGTTTTCGTGTTGAGGAACGACTTTAGTTTCGAGGATGAAACTTTCTTTTAGTGGGGGAGGATGTGATGACCTGGATCTCTGCAGAGCTGTGGTAGAGTCATTGGTGACTTCGGGGAGCCTGTACTATGTTTCGGGAAGTGTTGTGCATGATTGGACACAAGTGTTGGACCTCGAGCCTTATTGGATCACGTGGGTGATCGGCTGACCCCGTCGGATGTTTAGAGGTGGTTTCGCGCGAAACGGTTATCAAATTTGGATTCAGCGCGGAAAAACGCTTGGAAATGGCTTTTTGTTTGCTCAATTCTGAGTCCGGATGTCCAAAAGCGAACTCCCGAAGTTTTGGGCAGTTGTGGTGCTTGCGGGAGCCTCCGGCAAATTTTAGAGACGGATTTTGGCGAAACGGACATCGTTTTTGGAATCAGTGTGCGAAAACGGTCAAGATGGACTATTTACTTGTCATTTTTGAGCTTGCGGGTACTGTTCACGCCGGAACAGTGTTTCCGGCGATCGCCGGCGGCGGCCGGCGGCGGCGGGCAGCGCCGGCGGCGGCGGCGCGGCCTCGGGCAGGCGGCATGCGGCGCGGGCAGGCCGCGGGCAGGAGCGCAGGTGCGCGGGCAGGGGCGCGGTCCACCGCGGAGGTCGTGCACCAGGGCGGTGCCACGTGGCGGCTTGTGGTTGGTTGGTTTTGAGGCGCGGTCCACGAAATTTGGGCCAGGGTGCACGGTAGACCGGGTGGACACGTGGCAGAGATGGTTGGTGCGGTGCTGTGCTCCCGGTCCACGCGACTGGTGGGGCAGTTGACCGGGGCAGGTGGCCGTACGGCGGGGCAGGTGGCCGTACGGCCCGGGTCAGCCGCGACGTGCGCGGTCCACGGCGCGACGTGCGTGGTGCACGGTTTGCCGGGACACGTGGCGCGTCGCCATTCGCTGGTGCAGGTGCTCCGGGTGCAGCGGGGCTCGGCAGTGTGGTGGGCTGGGCCGTGTGGTGGACCGGGCCGCACTGTGCGCGCCCGAAAATCATGGGCCGGGCCGCACTGTGTGCGCCCGAAACTTTTCGGGCGCCCGAAAAGGGACATGGCTGGTATTTCTTCAATTGTTTTTTTCAGCCTATATAAGCCTCCAACCCGAGCTCCACTTTTCTTCTTTTTCTCCCCACCCATTCACCTTCAAGCCCGAGCTTCCTTAAGCAAAGATTTTCATCTCTAAGTGCTTGATCTCCCCGCCAAGTTCTAGGATTTTAGGAGGCACGAATCCCGAGGTTCCCCATTTTACGGTGCGGCGCGACGTTGCTTTTCTAGTGTTCTTCTTCGGCGCAGCGACAGTGTTTTAGCTTCCCTGGGCTACCCCGAGATCATTTTTCTGTGATTCTTGCACCGGCAGACTCCTAAGAGGTAGGACTTCATCTTTCGTTTTGGTCGGACTTTCCCGTTTCGAGGTTTTGGCACGGATCCCGAGGCAAACTGTGACCCCATTTCTGTGTGGACTTCCTTGACAGCAGCGGGGTATTTTGGCCATATCTTTGCGCACGAGCGTCAGACGGAAACGAGCTTATACAACTTTTTCATCTACGGATCGCAAGGAACGCGCTCGTATTTTTATTGGATTTTTGTGAGATTTTATCGAGGTGAAATTACTGTTTTCTCAGTGAACAGTGTACAGTTTTAACACAGATTTTTGTATGAGTGTACCCCCTTGCCGAATTTTTATCTTGACTTACCGAACTCCGATTTGGGCGTGCAAGGTACCGTTTCGAAGCTATCGACGCAAGGATCGCTGTGATATTTTTATTGGAATTTTCTGGGCACTTTCTCTGCAGGTGATAATTTAACAGTTCAGAATTCGAGGTTGTATGTGGTTTTAAGTGCTATAATTGGGAGCCTAGTGTAATTAGTGAGCTTTGTATTGTACCAGGATATTGCGGGTGTGCTAAAATTGTGGGAGCAAGGATTTGAAGTTTTGGTATTTTCAGCTGTACGGACTTGGACAGTTTGCTCTTCAGGTGGGGTTGTTGCTTTATCCCTCTTTTCTGACTTACCCACTAGGAGTATTAGAGAGATCCTTCTTGGACATCCATGATTGATAATGGTAATTGGGACTTGCATGCTTGTGGATATCTGATAGTGGTTGGGACTTATACATGTTTGTATGGATAGAATGTTAGCGTTTAACCTTGCATGTGGAATGGAATATTTATTTTGGACTATATGATTATCCTGTTAGTGGTTGGTACTATTTGAGGATTTTATGACATGCATAGGTGAATAGTGATGCTTTATTATGGAACATGGATTATAGACATGTGTGGTTGGATAATGTTTTAGCATGATGGTTATATCTATGCGGAGCTATTAATTGTTACACATGTGGAACCACTATTGGACACCTTTTCCTTTATTTTCTTGAGAACACTTGCATGCTTGTATGGACATCTAGATAGGCCATCTTTTATCGCTACACTTTCATGCTGGAACTTGACTTAGGAGAAACCTTGTTTGCTTCTTTTCTCCTTTTCGTTAGTCAGCTTGTGGTTCGTTGCTTGTTCGGGTTTTGAGTAGGGGTTTGGGATTGTGTACCGGGCCTGGATTTGTGGATTATGGGTTTTGTGGCAACCGCGGATAGTAGGCGGTTGACCAGATGTCGGATGTGGGACATGATTGTGATTGTGGGTTATTCCGGCGACCGCGGATATTGCGCGGTTGACCGGAGGTCGGTTGTGAGACCTGGTCGTGGATTTTGGGGTATTGCGGCAATCGCGGATATTGGGCGATTGACCGGATGGTTACTTTTGCATCTGATTGGGAATCAGTTTTCTTTTAGGGGAGGGTTGTGTTCCACTGGGGCTTTTGTTGTGAACAGTCCTGCTTTTGATACTTATTTTACACCGGCGCGGTTATTGCCCGGTGACGCTTTCCTCGTGTGGGTCGCTCCCCACGAGTTCCCCTCCGGAGGCCGGGGTCGGACAGTTATTGACGGTTTTGCTATCACATCGGCGCGGCTTATTTGCCCGATGATGAGGGCGGCAGCAGGAGTTTTGCTATCACATCGGCGCGGCTTCTTGCCCGATGATGAGGGCGGTACAGATTGGGTTCATCTGGGACGGTTGGTTATTGTTTCTTACGGTTATTCCAGTCTAGGACTGCATTTTAGAGGCATAGTAGTGGTAGATTTCTCCTTTTCAGCAGTTTTCATTTCTTACCACTCTCTCTTTCCTTTTCGCCTCTGGTAGACCTAGTGGGTGCGTCAGAGTTTGAGGTTTTACCCACTAGGGAGGCTACTGGTTTACTAGTAGTTTCTCACCCCATTCTTCTTTCCTCTTTTTTTCTTCTCCCTGGTTTTGCAGTGTCTTCTGTGGGTGCTGCTGGGCTTTCAGCGGCGGGTCGAGAGAGATGACGACTGAGTAGATAGATCTCGAGGCAGGATGAGCGGGTTAGCTGGACTGTTGATGTACCCTATGGTTCCTCAGACGGTTGTACTTTTACATTTGGGACTGGCTTTTGCCAGCAGGTTGTTTTTATTTTGGTGAGCTGGGAGAGACTGATGTATCATTTTTACAGATGTATTGTATTTTATTTCCAGCTTCAGTCTGAGATGTATTAGATTTTAGTTCAGCTCTGTTTTTATTGCTCTTTTATTATATTTTCTTATATCTGAGCAGGTTACCAGCGCTTCGTGTACATGGAAAATTCTGTGTGCACGGCGGATCTGTTGGCGGGCTCGGGTTCTGGTTTACACCCGGGTGTGACAATTATTCCTTCCAGGCAACTAGGGAAACTTCAAAGGCATAAAGAGCTGGACTTGGTCCTCCGGGAATCCAGAAAGCACATCGAGGTGGGGGATTCTATCGAGCGAGGGTGACCTCTCCCCTTATCTTTTGCCTTTTCCTTAGAAGCATGTTAATAGAGTGGCTAGGATTGTATTTTCATGCTTGTGTAGAAGTGGTTTGTGGCGTATGGGAATCGTGACTTAGGAGAAAACTTAGATTAGGCTCTAATGTGTGGCATTCACTATAGGACTTCACGAGTGGCATGTTTGCTTGAGTCAACTTTTGTGTGTACATGGGACTAGGGCCTAATTTAGAGTTATGTCTCTAAGGGATCATAGTATTGTTGAGGTTAAAATCCCTAGAGTGGTTATAGGGAGTGGGTTAATACACCTACACTTTAACTTCAATTTGAGCTTAACTAAAGTAAAGAATTGAGTCCAAGGGACTTATGTACCTTGAGGCATGGACCTAGGGTAAAAGTAGAGTACATCAAAAGATAAGCTAAAAGCTTAATTATAAGAAAGAAAAAGGCCAAGAGGCAATGCGAGCTATAAGGCTCGAATGAGATGGAAGCTAAGCGCTAAAGAGCAAAGAGAAAGGTAAAGACTTAAAGTGCAAAGAGGCTAAGTGCAAGAGCAATAAAAGAGATAATAAAACGGGCATACCTACGGGGGTGAAACGGGGCCCATGATGGAGGAGCTGGCAGTGTCCCTCTCCCGGGCAGAGACCCGTCGGGACGTTTCTCCCGTAGGACCGGGTAACACTTGCGAGTGTTATCGGCAACCTTAGAGGACTTGTCTTATGGCAGCATGTGCGGGCTAGGGCCCGTTGGGCAAGATTCTCCGAGGGTTAGCAACTTTAATAAAAACACAAAGAAAAGTAAAGAAAGTGGTTGGTTAGTAAGTGGTTGGTTAGTATGGCACCTTACAACAGCATTATGTCAGGTTATGGCAAAGTAAAGTGTCAACCATGCTAGCTAGGATTTACAGCTTTTATTTCTGTATTCCATTCTCTATTATATTGCTTCCATTAGACTAAGCGGTGCAGGGCATTTTCTCTCGGTGGTTGAACCCACTGAGAACTTCGTTGTAGTTCTCACACCCTTTGGGTGACATCCCCACAGGTCCAGGTACATCGAGCGAGGCACGCGACAGGGGCAAGGGCCCCAGCAGAGTACGACCTAGCAGTCTAGAGTCGCCAGTACCATTTTGGAGTTTCATTTTCTTGAGCGAACTTTTGTATGTGAGGAACCTGTAATCTTTAAATGTTTAAGTTTCATGTTGGAAAAGGAAAAAAAAAAAATATGGATGTAACTTTTGTATTGTAGTTGCATGTTAAAAGAGAGTTGTATTATAAACAAAAGTATTTGTTTTCGCTCAAGTAATGTAATTTCATTTGTTCTAACTATTTGTTGAATGATTGGGAGTTTAAATTCATAGATCTCTACTCTGATTGCTTACTCTTCCGCTACATTGAATTGAAATTGTTCGAATAAACCGTTCCTTTCGGGTCTTGAAAGGTCATGCCCGATTGGCGGGTCTGTTGGCGCGCCCGAACTGTTCAAATTGACGGTCTCGGGGCGTGACATCAATTGCCCTTTCAGAATCCTTTCCAGCAGGGTAGGTCTGACCACCAGGGTCAAGAGTTGTGCGGCCGTGCCCGCTGGCACCACTTCCGGTCCTAACTATGCAATCGGACGGTCCTGCTGGATGATAGCACTTGCACCTGCTCCTTATGCCTGTCCCTTGCGGCTCCAGGCGTCAACCACCACATTCGCCTTCCCGAGGTGGTAGTGGATGGTTAGATCATTGTCCTTTAATAACTCGAGCCACCGCCTTTGCCGCAAATTCAACTCCCTCTGAGTGAAGAGGTACTTGAGGCTCTTATGATCGGAGTACACATTGCCATGTGTACCGTACGAATAGTGACTCCACAGTTTGAGGACGAACACGACCGCTGCAAGCTCCAGGTCGTGCACGGGGTAGTTTCTCTCGTACTCCTTGAGTTGCCTTGACGCGTAGGTTATGACCTCACCCCGTTGCATAAGCACGTCTCACAATAAACCTCAAAGTCTTCACCAGGCTCCGGTAGAGCGAGCACCGGGGCCTGCGTAACCTGACTTTGAGTTCCTCAAAACTCTTCTGGCATTGATCAGTCCAGAAAAACTTCTCCCCTTTTCGGGTCAGGCGAGTCAGGGGCATTACTATCTTGGAGAAGCCTTCCTCAAAATGCCTGTAATACCCCGCCAGACCCAGGAAGCTTCGAATCTCCATTATCGCTGTTGGTCGAGCCCAATTGATCCCTGATTCAATCCTCCTTGGATCGACCGTAATTCCAGACAGCCGAAACGATATGCCCCAGAAAGTCCCCCTCGCGGTGCCATAACTCACACTTTATAAGTTTTGGCATATGGTTTCTGACCCGGAGGGTCTGGGGATTACTCGCAAGTGTTCCCCATACCCCTTGTCTGTGCGAGAGTAGATCGGAACGTCACTAAAAAGACCATCACCGACTGGTCTAAGAAGGGCTTGG
>JAQOTM010000600.1:0-24044 GCA_029168755.2 Tillandsia fasciculata | reverse complement strand
GCACATGCATTGGAGAGCGACACGTGAACTTTAACGAGCTATGTCGTGAGGTGCCAGACTTTGCAAGGATTTTGGAACGAAGTCATATTCGGCCACTTGGCAGAGTTCAACCAAAGATGGGTTTTTGTGTGGAGATCATCAGGGAATTCTACATGCAAGGTAACATACTTCAAAAGGACCATGACACAGGGGCTTCGTCTTTGAAACAACAGTTAGAGGCGTCAAGTTTGACATTACTCCAGCAGTAATTGGGGCAAACCTTGGATTAGCTGTTGACACTACTGGTCTTTATTACACTGATGGTGATTCCACATGATACCCATTGGGATATGGTTGTGGACTCTATTTGCAAGACAGGGACGCACACGAACAGATCATATGTTGAATCAAAGGACCTAAAACCAGAGTATCATATTTTGTCCTTAATCGTATGCTACAACCTATTGCCCACACTGGGGACCAAAAGGATTCGATGGGATCGATTGTTACTTCTCTTTTTCCTTGGTCACCCGGAAAGTGCAAATGGAATTAACACCAACATTCCATTTCTCATTTGGCAGCAGATGGTACATGTTATTGAAGGATCTAGACAACGTGACCTTCTACCGTATCCGATCTTGATTACTCGTATTCTGGAAGATCATGGAGTGGACATTTCTTGTGCCAAATATGATTATGGCTTGGGGGCAATTGATGGAATCACTTTAGCCAAGTCAATTAGCACTTTGAAGACATTTGGGCATACAAAAGCCTATGCAAGTGAAGCGACAGTGAGTGCACCACCTCGTCAAGAATCTCCTGAACCAGATGAGGTCGTAACTCTTCAAACCTTGCATCGGGACGTTTCGTTCACTAAAGCAAAAGATAGAGCAAAGGATGGAGCAAGGCTTCAAGAAACTTGAGGATAGCTTAAAGAAAATCTTCGATATCCTTGGGTGCAAACATGATGATGTGGTCACTGGAGCAACTGCACCGAGTACATCGCATGGACCTACATCACATGAGGATGATGATGATTCAAATGAGGATGAGTGATCTCTTTTCCTTCTTGTTTTTGATTTTCAGTTTCTTTTCATGTTGTGATGAACAAGTACTCTACTCGTTTTGTAACTAAGAACTTATCCTCCTAGGATTTCTACTTTTTGTTTCTATTAACTGTTTGACAATTTGTGACAAAAAGGGGGAGAACGGAAATGATGAAATGATGGACATATCATAAAAAGGGGGAGACAGAAAATAATGATGCATCACAAAGGGGGAGAACATGGAGCTCAAGAGATGGATGCTCAAGATAGGGGAGATAAAGAAAAGTTTGAAAGAGCCGAAAAACAAAAGAACCAAAAGGACAAATCAAATGTAGGATTTTAATTTCTAACGACTAACATTTGATTTTGTTTGGAGTTTTGTTTTGCAGGAATTACATCACTTTAAGACTCCAAGTCCTAAGTCATAGAGTATGTTCTAGGACTGGTTGGTTCAAATGTATTTTGTATTTATTGGATCTTTCACGCAAAGAAAATCAATGTTTTGGTGATGACATTGAATTTCGACTTTTTGGTTTAAGATGAGTGACTTGAGCGTTTTATGTATTTTTGGGTTTTGTCACGAAATTGCCAAAGGGGGAGATTGTTACGGCTTTTTGGTGTTGGCATATTTCGTGAGTCAAGTCAGTGAGTTGAGTCGGAGTCTTAAAGGGATCAAATTGTCAAATCAGCCTTCGAAGACTCATTGAAGATTCAACATGAGCCCAAGTCAACTCTCAGGTATGATTAAATATTGTTCATGGTGATTAAAGTCCATTTATAATCATTGGAAACAGGAAATTAATGAAAACCGGTTTAGACTTGGTTTTAGGAACTTGGTTTTAACTTACAACTTTATTTAAGTTTGGATTCCGGTACTTGGTTTGTTTTGGATAAAGTTTATCTTGGAAAAATCAGTTTTTACATTGCGTACCGGAACCACACTTGAAGTTCCTCAAACCCGACACAGAGTTTTCTGTAAATTGTATTGCGTACCGGAACACGGACTCTCGTACCGGAACACAATAGAAAAATCTGTGTTTTGCACCATTGAGTACCGGAACATGATAAGTGGTACCGGTACACAATGTTACCTCGGAAAAGTTTCCTAAACCGACTCTAATATGTTTCCAAGGGTTATAAATAGATACTTAGGGTTTCTCGAATAGGTGGACCGATACCGAAAACACTCGAGAGCAACCCTAGAGGCTAGGTTTTTACCGTTCTTCTTTTTAGCCTCTTTTAGGTCAATTCGACGGTTCTTCCAAGATCTATCTTTTGTCGAATTGATCTAAACTTTGCTTAGAATTTCTTTCTACGGTTCTTCAATGACAATCTAAGCAAAGGATCACCATCGAAGCCTATATTTCTTTATCGGCTGAGTTTGCGTCGTGGATTCGACGTGGCACCGTGGATTCGGTGTGTTGAAGGCGTTTCGTGGATTCGAAACGTGTGCTCGTGGATTCGAGTGGCGTTCGTGGATTCGAACGTGTGCAGTGGACGTGCAATCGGTGGAGCGCAAGGTCCGAAGAACTTGAAGGAGGGGTCGAGTCCGTGGAGTCGGTAATCACCTTGTTATTCTTCAATTCTTAGTGGATTGTTATTGCGTGTTGGTCCCGTGGTTTTTCTCCTGGATTGGAGTTTCCACATAAATCTCGGTGTGTTGATTTTTATTTTCCGCATTATTTTTTATTTTTGCACTGAGATTGGTTTTTATAATATTACACCTATTCACCCCCCTCTAGGTGTTTGATAGTACCTATTTAGATCCTTGTGGATCCTAAATAACTCTACATCGTCCACGAAACGAAACAAGGTAAAACAAAAGTACCTCAGCCCAAAGTATCGAACAGGAAGGGGTAGGCATCTCGCAATCCAGCCTCAAGCTCCCAGGTAGCCTCTCGCTCCTCGTGGTTGCTCCAAAGGATCTTCAAAAGTGGTATTGCCCGGTTGCGAACTCTCTCACCTCCCGAGTCAAAATCCGCAACGGCGCTCCCCCTAAACCAAATCCTCATCGATATCCAAGGAGGTGAAATCAATCACATGAGACGGATCGAACACATATCTCCTCAAGGCCGAAAACATGGAAGACATCATGAACACCAGCCAAGCGGGGAGGTAAAGCAACTCTAAGTCATGAGTAGGGTAATTCTTCTCGTAATCCTTTACTTGCCGTGAAGCATAGACAATTACCCAACCATGCTGCATCAAGACGCAACCCAGACCGCTGTGCGTGGCGTCACTGAAAATCACGAAGCCCTCTCCCACAACCGGCAGTGCAAGAACAGGTGCTGAGATTAATCTTCTCTTCAGTTCCTCAAAACTCTGCTGACACTGTTCGGTCCAAACGAACTTCGTCCCCTTCCTCGCCAAACTGGTTAGGAAAGTAGAGATCTTCGCAAAACCTCCACGAACCAACGATAGTAGCCTGCCAGGCCCAAGGAACTCTACACCTCCGTAAAACAACTACAACAGATCCATAAATGCAGCTGGGGCATTGGTCCAACCGAATGGCATAACCGTAAACTCATAATGTCCATACCGGGATCTGAATGCCGTCTTGGGAATGTCCTCGGCCCTCACCCTGAGCTGGTGGTAACCGGACTGGAGATCAATCTTCGAAAACACGGAGGCTCCCTGTAGCTGATCAAACAAGTCATCAATCCGTGGCAGAGGATACTTATTCCGGATGGTCACTCTGTTCAATTCCCGGTAGTCCACACACAAGCGAAGTGTCCCATCCTTCTTCTTCACGAACAAAACAGGCGCTCCCCACGGCGAAACACTGGGCCGAATGAAGCCTCTGTCCAAAAGATCCTGTAATTGGGCCTTCAACTCTCTCAGCTCGGCAGGCGCCATCCTGTAAGGTGCCTTCGAGATTGGTGCGGTTCCGGGTACCACATCAATCACGAACTCAATCTCCCTTTCTGGCGGCATGGTCGACAGCTCTGGGGGAAACACATCGGGAAACTCGCGGACTACTGGAATATCCTCGAGTCCCCATGCCGCCGTAGGCACCTCTACCACCGTCGCCAGAAATGCAGTGCATCCTCTACACATCAACCGCCTGGCCCTCGCCGAAGAAATAGTCAGGGCAAACAACGAACTCTGACAGCCCTGGAAGACGAACACCCCCTGCCCCGGCTCACGAAGAGTAATAGTCCTCTCACAACAATCAATGGTAGCATAATAACTCGACAACCAATCCATACCAAGCACAACATCGAAATCCTAGAGCTGTCGTAAGACGAGCAAGTCGGCCGGCAGAATCCAGGATCCCAACTGTATCGGGCAATCTATACAACACTCCTCAACAAGCAGAATATGATCCGGTATCTGAACCTCTAATGCAAATGACAAAGGAGCTACTGCTACACCATGCAGGGATGCGAATGATCAACTGATGAATGAATGAGAAGCACCGGTATCGAAAAGAGCCCGAGCACGGACTGCTGAGATTAGAATAATACCTGCGACGACCTGCTCTGCTGCTGAAGCGTCCACAACCTGAGCGGCATACACACGACCGCTCGGTGCCGGGGGACGTCGCTCTGGCTGCTGAGAAGAAGAGGAGGCAAAATCTGGCCTGCTGTAGGCTGCAGAAGGACCGGTTGGCTGGTAAGGAACGGATGGAGCCGATGCTGATGAAGGAGCTGGATGACCGGCCCTGGGACAAGCGCTCGCAAAATGGCCGGCCTGCCCGCAGCGAAAACACCGCCCCTGTCTCTGCGGGCACTGAGTCGGCGGATGGGGGCCTCCACAGATAACGCACCGATCCGGACGCTGCTGGCGAGAAGTCTGCTGGGATGACTGCTGCTGTCGCGGTGGTCGACGCTGCTGCTGCTGCTGTGTCTGCCGAGACGCCCCCGATCTCTGGCGTCCCTGGTGCCCCCGGCCCTGGGGGTGGAAACGCGGAGGTCTCGGGGGTCCCTGCCTGCTAGACTGCCCCTCCTCCAACACTATCACTCCCCGCTCTACAAAGAGTGCCTGTCCACCCAGGCCTCCAGAGTCAGCAATCGAAGTGGGCGAACAACCACTAGAAGTCCCGGCGCAATCCTTGCTCTAACAGGTAAAACCGGTGGATCTCATCTCTGGTCACGTGGGGCAAACAGGCCAATGGCTGATTAAAATCAGCTAGGTACAAATGCACGAGCCTATCTCTCTGGCGGGGATTCTTCAATTGCTCCTCTAGTCTCTGCTGAACGCTCACTGAAAAGGAAGCCCCAAAAAGCATACTACGGAACTTTACCCAAGAGAGGAGCTGTGTCCCAGGCGGACCAGCTAGTCGCACACGCCGCCATCACGCCTCGGCGTTACTATCCAGAAAGTGAGTAACCCAAATAACTCGAAACCTCTCATCCATAAATAAGTTCTCGAAGTAGCGCTCCATGGCCGTGGTCCAAGACTCGGCCTCCCACGACACAACACTCAAACCAGAAAAACGGGGTGGACCAAACATGGCGGAACCTCCTCAACAGATCCACCACCTCACCCTGCTCAGCTGAAGTCAAAGGATCCCGTCGTCCCAGACGGTGGTCTAAAAGAAACCGGCTCAATAGGAACTGCCGGTGCTGTCAGAACAACAGGGGGCGCCACAACTGGCGAAGAAGGCACAGGCAAACTCTCTCAAGGGGTGCTACCACCAGCTGTGCCTTCTGCTCTATCGTGAGCATCAACCGACCCAAAGCCTTCTCCCTGGCGCTGTGATGTCTCCTCCTGACGCCGAACAGCCTCAAAAATCGTGCCACCAGGGCACGAAGCTCCAGAACCTCTCTCTGCTATCCCTGCCCCGAGCCCTCCCTCTCGGGCTCAGAGGAAGAAGGCTGCGAACGCATCAACATAGTGTGTCACGGAGGCATCACACACAAAACAATCAGAACTCAAATCAACTCTCGACCCAATCTAGCGAAAGTCAAAAGGCATGTCCCCCTTTCCGAAGTACTATGTTGTCTGCAGCCAACATAGTTACTACAAAAGGAAGACATGTCTATCACTCATCCCAATCCGCTCGGGAGAGTTAGACACCCAATCAAGACTTTCGCTAAAAGTCTCGGCTCTCACGTGGGTCATCCTAGGGTTTAACCATAAGCCTAGGGTTCCTAAGTCCTCAAGACCTACACCCTAAGCTCTGATACCACTCTAATCTGTCATGCCCCGGGGTCGGCACTGTACCCCGGGCTCGCCAACAGATCCGCCGCCCCTACAGGAAGCCCCGTAGAGACGTAGCGTCTAACCTGCAAAAGAACATCTACACTAGCAGATATCAGAGCTGAAATAGTAGAAGCTGAAATAAACAATATAATATACACTAAAGCTCAAATAAAAATAATACATACCATCCTCACGAAGAAATACAAGAGTCTCTCTCAACAGCAGTAAAAGTAATGTACAACTCGATACCTCACTACATAAGTCACTCAATATAACACTCTCAGCAACTGGTAAGGGGTGCATCTACTCTCTCTCAGAGGATGACTGGAAGGGATCTATCTCGCGACTCCCTCACCTCGGCCAGAATCAGCAACTGGAGCAGAAACCCTGGGAAAAAGACACCACGACGGGTGTGAGAACTACCTCCCACAGTAGTTCTCAGTGGGTGCCGCCAACAAGCCCGACGGTCTGCCCACTAAGTCTACTAGAGGCATAAAGCAACATATGCAATGCTGTAGGGAAAGCTGGGAAAAGTAAACTCTACTGCTACTATGCCTCTATCTAGATGCTCAAAAAGCGGGACAGATGAAAATATGATGTATCTGCTAACATAACAGTAAGGTCACTCAATCTGAACTGACTGCCTCCTCGGGTCCAGTCAAGCCTGCGCCAATCTACTGCCGATATATCCTAGAGGACCGGACTTACGTAGAACGTCCGTAGCTGCCAAAACTGGCTCAGCCAGAGGGACGGTGTCTGTGACTGCCAAAACTGGCTCAGTCAGAGGGACTGCGTCCGTAACTGCCAAAACTGGCTCAGTCAGAGGGAATGCATCCGTAACTACCAAAACTGGCTCAGTCAGAGGGAATGCATCGACAAGTCGCGGTACAAGAGTAACATATCCACCCCGGGTGTGGCTCTCGAGGGGTGCGACCCCACCGAGGAAAAGTATCCGCGCACTCTGTCGCGCAGGTGGCATTGCAGGCTATGGTCAAAATCCACACTCACGCTCTACTCAGATGAACTCAACCCTCAACATCTCTCACAACAGTCGGAGCTCACTCTACGACTCAGCTGACCAGCACACGAAACCCGAGACACTCGCCTCACCATCAACTCTCCCAGCGGACTCACTAACAGGATACACCCCACAACAGGCCAAGATCCAATCACTGTCTCACTCGCTAACTAAGAATCCACACTGTCACGATGACCAATCTCCCAAAGATCCCAGATCCAACATGTCACTATCTCAATGTCACACAATCTACAGACTGCTACCAACTCTACTCGGTCCCCAGACACGAGTACAATGCATCATGGCTACAAAACCTCCCAACCCATGGCTCAGGGGAAAACCACTATGTCCAGAATGACAAAGGTAACAAATGACGTGGGAGAACTAAAGCAATGAATAAATCTAACAGTAGTCGTCTGAGTATGATACACAATGCATAACAGATGTGCTAAGTCAAGTTCTTCCAATTAAAATGGTTCATATGTGGCAAGAGTTCCAATAAGATCATCAAATTTAGCAATTATCAACTGGGGGAACTATCATATAGTTTGCACAGATTATTTAGCTCAAATGCTATCATGCATGCACTTATAATCATAGAATTAGAGTGCAGTCCATAGGTATTGAAAGCAGGATCACCCACCTGAAAACGCTAACTGTCCGAGACGGTACAGATAAACAGTCCAGGAATCGAGAATCTCCCAAATCCACAGAGCCAGGAGCACAGAAAAAGTGCTCTTACAGTCCTGGGTACAACAACAACTCACAATTACAACAATTTACACATAACAACCACATTCCGAAAATCTGCATACACAGTTACTGTTCACACGCGAATTTCACCTGAAAATAATTTTTTCAAAATTCCAATAAAAATATCACGACGATCCTCGCGAAGTGTAGATGTCGATAGGCTCTTGAATCGTCGAAATTCGATATCCAGAAGTGAAGATAAAATTCCGTGAAGTTGCTGCTGTCAAGAACCCAAACTGTAGCAAAGGGGCGTAAAAATGTACCCCAAACCCTCAAAAAAGCTCATTTCTGGGAAAAATGATCAACACGGAAAACGTAGATATACCTCTTGTGCAACCGCTGGCGAAGAAATCGTCCAAAAATGTGGTCGGGGTAGCTCTGCAGGTCTCCCGGACTAAACTGCGACGGAAATGGCCCCCAACAGTAAACTGTCGCTCCGCACTACGAGGCAGAAGAAGCAGTCTTCGCGGCTTCCCAAAAATCTGAAACTTCACCGAGAGATGGGCAAGAGGGAGAGGAAGATTTCATGTGAAGGGAGCAGAGGCTAAATCCCTCTGGAAAGGGCTGAAAATCGCATCCCAAATGGCCTATTTATAGGCCCACAAGAGAAAACAGCCCAAAAAGAAAAGCTCAAGACTTTCGGGCCCAACTTCCGGGCGCCCGAAAGTTTTCGGGCTGCTACAGTAACGGGCCGGCCCGTTACTGTGCGCGCTCGAAACCACCACAAGCCGCCACGTGTCCCAAGCCTGCTCCCCGCACCCGGCGCACGCTCCGCGACGAATCACGTGGTGCCACGTGTCCCGACCAAGCGTCGTGCACCCCTGCGCCGGACCAACCACGGGGCGCCACGTGGCGCCCCCACGCCGACCCGGTCAACGCGCACGTCGCCGAAACCGGGTCGGGCACGCGCCCCGAGGCACCGCCTCAGCTGCCGCCGCCGTGTGGATCGAATGCACGAGAACCCGCCAACCACGCAACGCCACGTGTCCCTCGGTTCACCGTGCACCAGAGCCGAAGATCCGTGGACCGCGCGCACAACACCGCACCAACCACGGTGTGCCACGTGTCCTACCCTCGGTCCACCGTGCACCCCGCCAAGGCCCGTGGACCGCGCCCACTGCGCCGGCCAACCGCAGCGCGCCACGTGGCCAGCGCCCGGTGCACGCGCCCCGCGGTGGACCGCGCGCCTGCGCCGCCGTCCGCCGCCGCGCTCCGCCGCCGCCGGCGCCACCCCGGCCGCCGGAACAGTAACACCATGCCTCGAAATCCGTGTTTTCGCGTCCGGGCTCCGAAAAATTCAAATGAATAGTCTATTTCGCTCGTTTTCGCGCGCTGAATCCAAATCCGAGGTCCGATCGGCCAAATTCCACTTCTAAAATTTCCCAAAAATTCTTGGAAGAGTAGACTTGATCCAATTTCCATTCCGGATCACATTCTTGGCTCCAGTAAGCGCGCAGATACCTCACACACCCAAAATGGACTTCCAGAAAAGAAAACAAGCTCCAAATTTACAGGAAATCCAATCTAGGGCCCGACACGCACACACACGCACCCAGAAACCATCAAACCAACAGTACCCTAAAGTGGGGATTCGGGTCCTCACAGCCGCCGCCGTCGTTACCATGTTCGCGGGGTCGTCGCCGGGATCTCACGGGAGCGGTCGTATATCTTCAACTAGGTGGGTTCTTGTGCATCAAGTGCTGTAAGTGCATTATGTGCAACGTATCACTAAAGTATCTAATACTAACCGGTTTAATAAAGTAGATGAGATGTTTCTAATGTTTTAACCCTTCGCTTATTATGTACTGTTCTTTTGTTAATGTTTAAGGCGACCAAGGGTCGCAAATAATTAATTTACGCCGACCTCGGCATCCCATTTTGAATGCTGCACGTACACCGGCGGAATAGGCCCCCGCATTGGTGTACTTTTTCGGAGAAGTGGTCTATATGACCCGTGTGCCCCACATGTGTTGTTTGGGGACCTGATCACGATGGCTAAACGTGTCGCCCACGCATCGTGAAGGGGTTAGAGCATCCTGTGTCACGTGGGGAGATCATCGATCTACCCTGACGGGACGTGTCACGTGGGGAGATCATCGATCTACCCTGACGGGACGGTGGTAACTAAAGTAAACAAAGTAATTAAAGTAAGTTTCACGGCGAAGGATAGCGAAGGTTCCGGTGCGGTGTAATTCATTCTAATCTCCTGTTTGTTATTGTTATAGCATCCACTTTATTTGTCACTGACTTTACCCACTCCGTGACAGGTCCAACTAAGTAAGTACAACGGGACGGTGGTGAGGCATCGCGGACCCTATGTTTGGCCGTATGAGGCCTTTGACGAACTCTTATTTGGTTATCTCTCTCTTTTTCCTCCTTAGTTATTTTGTGTGGAAGTGGATCA
This sequence comes from Tillandsia fasciculata, assembly GCA_029168755.2. Taxonomy (NCBI): domain Eukaryota; kingdom Viridiplantae; phylum Streptophyta; class Magnoliopsida; order Poales; family Bromeliaceae; genus Tillandsia; species Tillandsia fasciculata. Next base: position 13,696 of record JAQOTM010000600.1, on the reverse strand, counting down.
TGCTGGATATGTGGACATGTAATTACAGTTTGGATATGGTTATGTTTAATTTGTTTTGCGGCCGTTTTACGACGAAAAAGGATTTCGAAAATGACTTTCAAAAATAGGGTGTCGTGTGGGCACCACTTTGCAAACCTTGTGGGTTTATCCTTTCAAACAATAAAGCCGCCTTAATGTGAATGTTTAGACGTTTTTAAAGGAACGGGTGTCGAGTGGACACCATTTGCAAACTGGTAGGTTATTTTATTGATAATGAATGGTTTACTTGCTAGTATTTGTTCACTGTGGCTGTGTGGTTAAAGAGCATGTTGATTGTTGTGAATGATATTGTTGTAAACGTGACGCCGTGCGTATACAAAGGAGACCCTGTCCGTTTGAAGGGTGAATTTGTATATGTGGCGGTCTGTCGCGCACCGGTAGGCGAGGTCGTTCTCATTTGATTGATTAATTTCAAAAAAAAAATAATACACGTTTTCCGCTTATCTTGAGACCTCCGGGGCGTGACATGTAAATTCTATCTAATATGCTCAAATAACTCTACCTTTGTCATGACACGACTCTATGTCGTTCTAAGGTACAACCCTAGCCAAACCTTTTACTTGACTAATCACTTTTTTTCTTTTCTTTGTGCTTTAATTAAACTTGCTAAACCCTCGGAGAATCTTGCCCAACGGGCCCCGGCTCGGCAGTCATGCTACCATAAGACAAGATCTCTAAGATTACCGATAACACCTCAAGTGTTACCCCGTGCAACGGAGAACTTGTTATACGGGTCACTGCCAGGGAGAGAGACACTGCCCTTAACTCCGATAAGAGCTACGTTTCACCCCCGAAGGTACGCTACTTTTATCTTTTCTTTCTTTCTTTCTTTTTTTTTTTTTTTTTTTTTTTTTTTTTTTTTTCTTTTTTTTTTTTTTTTCTTTTGTCTTGGCTCTTAGCCTTTCTTGCATATTGTGCCATTTTCTTTCTTTCTCATTTGAGTCTCTAGCTCACATTGCCCCTTGGCAATTTCTTTCTTTACCCTAGGTCCGTGCCTCAAGGTAACCAAAGTCCCTTGGATTTAATTCTTTTACTTTTATTCTTACTCAAGTTGAATTTAAAGTGAAGGTTCATTATACCCAACTCCCTAAGGCCAACTCTAGGGATTTTACTCGCTTTGCATTTTAACCTCAGCCATTCTAGGTTCCCTTAAAGACTTGACTCTAAGTCAGCTTTAATTCTTGATACAACCTTAGTTGACTCAAGCATAATGCCACTCGTGAAGTCAGTCCTAAGGTGAATGCCACTCATTAGAGCCTTAAACTAGGTTTTCTCCTAGATCATAATTTTCATCTTACGATATAAACATTTTCACATTAACATGTAGCATGCAATTAACATAATTTACTTTTTTTTTTTTACAAACAAGCTCCAATTCTTCACACTTTTGTATTTTCTTTACATAATATGGTTCCCGTGCTACCCTAACCTTCTATTAACATGCTTCTAATTAAAAGTAAAAGACAAGGGGAGAGGTCACCCTTGTTCGTTAGAATCCCCCACCTCAATGTTTCTCTTTGTTTTCGAAAGAGACAAAAGTTGCTCTCTTGATCTCCAAGATTTTCTTAAAATGAAAGAAAAATCATGAAGAAATTATTTTTATGATTCATTCATCCCATAAAATTTATAAAATTAGGAATCCTTTACAAAACAAAAAAGAGAAATCCTATATTTAGTCTCATTTCTCTTCATGAGCTTTTTGGACCAAATAAAAGAAAAGGAGATGAAAATCCCATTCTTGACATGCTTTATAAAGAGAAATTTTGATCTCTTTAACTTAGGAAAAAATGCCCGAAAAATTAGAGAAAAAAAATTCAATTTGAATAATTTTTTCATCTCTTAGATGTCCCTTGCCCAATGGAGAAGAGAAATGAAAGAAGAAAAACTCTTCTTAAAGCTCCGAAGGCCACAGCTAATGGAGCAGCTGCTGGTGTTGGCAGCAGCAGGCTACTGGCTGCTAGCAGCTGCTGCTGCTGCCAATGCCATTGCTGCTGGTAGTAGCTGCAACAGTCAATGCTGCTGGCTGCTGCAGCACCGAATGCTGCTGTCAGCAGCCAAAGCTGCTGGCTGCTGCAGCCCATGCACAACATTGGTGCTGCTGCTGGTAGCAGCAGCTGCAGCTGGTGCAGCTGCTGCTTGCAGCAGCAAGCTGCACCACCCCCCTCATTTTCTTTCTTCCCTTTTTTTTTTTTCCCTTGCCTTCGTTGGAGCAACAAAGGGAAAGAGAGAGAGAGAGATGGTACCACGAAATGAGAGGGAGGGAGGGAGAGAGAGGTGGCTGGCAGCTTCACTCCAGCTCCTTCTTCTTCTCTTCTTTCTTTCTTCTTGCTCAAACAAAGAAAGGAAGGGGTGGGTTGAGGCATTCAAAGAGAGAGAGAGGGAGGGGAGTTAATGCCTGCAGGTGGGTAGTGGGGCAAGAATGTGTTTTTACGAAATTGCCCCCAACTTATAAAAAACTTCCCAACACTGCCTCTAATTCCTGTAGTTTGCTCCAGCAGTGAGCAATTTCGGGAACCCCTTTTCCTCCACTTCTTGTCACGAACTGGGACGTTGTAATTACAATTTTTCTTCTTCTCTCTCATCTACAAATTTTTCTAAAGCCCTCCAAAGGTCCCTTGTATTTTTTGAGAGCTCTAGGCCTGCAAGAACGGACCTCGAAAACGCTTGCCGATAAAACTGCAACAGAAAACTGTAGTTTCCAAAATTTTTTTCCTTTTTGTTCCTTCTTGTTTTCTTCTTTTCTTTTGGTTTCTCACCTCAACACTTCTTGCCTTTTTATCAACAAACTTTTCTGAAGCTCCCCATGATTTCTTTTTATTTTTTTCATTGCCCTAAGTTCTCAAAAAAGAGCCTCGAAAAAGCTTGCCGATAAAAAAAATAAAAATTTGCAGCTTACTAAGTCATTGATCTTGAACTCACTTTTCGATCCGATGCCCTTCGCGTCGGTCCAAAATCCACCGAATTCGACTGTAATCATATTTTAAATATGTTACAAGTATTTTCACCACACTTCGCCATTTTGCGAAGTCGGCGCACAACAACTTAAGCTTCACAACTTGAAACTTCCAACTTCTCAACTCCAACTCACTTTTTGACTCGACGGCCTTTGTATCGATTCGAAATGCTTTCAATTCACTTGTAATTACATATAAAATGTGTTACAAGTATTTTCGCCGCGTTTCGCCATTTTGCGGAATCGGTGCACTACACACACAGTACACGAGCGTAGCGGAAACAGAATTTTTCGTAGATGAAAGTAAACGAGAACGATCGTAGAAAATAATTAAGCATGAGAATAACTAAGCAAATAAAACGAATAAGAAAACTCAAGGTCACAAGGTTTACGTGGTTTGGCCAACAATGTATCAACCTACGTTTACGGACAAGACCATCTTAATACGTTTTTCGATTAATCCACGACACAAAAGTATAATGAGTAAAATTGGATTACAAGAAACTGTCTCACAAATACTCTCCACATTTTCCTCTTAATTATGATTTTTCAATGAAGCTCTAAAATCTAAAAGATGAATCACAAGAGTTAATATAACTCTAAAAAACCTAATTCTAATAGGAAACGATCTCCACAGTCCATCCGAGTCTCCGATTCACTTCTAGTCGTCAATCTCCTCTTAAGAATTCTCTTTAAAATATTTCTGGGTCATTCCTAATCTTTTGGAGCAAGATTATATCAAATTAGAGTCAAATCTAACATATTCAACCTGTTGCGGAGTTGAATACCGGTACTTAAAGTTGAGTACCAGTACACAATACAAAAATAGGGTCATGTACTGGTACCCAGCTTCGGGTTTTGACGAACTCTTGAGATACTCTATAGTACCGGTACACAAACTTCAAATTTCGGTACCCAACATTCAGAAACCTTAAATTTTTGACGTTTTTATTGTGATATCGATTCGAAACATGGTTTTACATAATCCAACAATTCTCCCACTTAAAAATATGTGTCGAACTCCATAAAACACAAAATTAAAAAATCTTGCCAAATTCCCACTCTCCTCACGTTGCTCCAAGACCGAGAGTAGCCATGCTCCAATTGAACTTCTCTCGAGTCACCGGCTTTATTAAAATATCCACTGGATTCATATTTGTATAAACTTTCAATAATGAGATAAAACCCTCATCCACCACATCTCTCACGAAGTGATAACGAATTTCAATATGTTTCGTCCGAGAGTGAAATGACGGATTCTTCGCTAAGTGTATTGCACTTTGACTATCATAATTCACTCCCACCACATTATCACGCCCCGGAGTCGAAACTGCGAGTCGGGCTCGCCAACAGATCCGTCACCCATACGGGAATCCCTGCATAGACGAAGCGTCTAGCCTGCAAAAGATAGTATCTAGCGACTATACAGATATCATAGTTGAAAATAAACTGTTGTTATAAAAACCAATCCACTGTACAACTGAAATAAAGGTACAATATCCATCTTCCAAAAATAATAATACAATAATCTGGTCCACTAAATTAAGGTACAATCAAAATCATCAAATACAACAATTGTGAATCTAAAAAGGAAGATAAACTAAAATAATAAAATACATCAGTGTACAGTAAAACCCACAATCCAGGTTGGTACATCTATCTTATCAAAAATACAATACTGGTGCAAATCTATCTCACGACTCCCTCACCTAGATCCGTCAAGCCAACAGAAGCAGGGACGGAAGGGAAAGCCTTTGCAAAATTGTCACCAACAGAGGGTGCGAGAACTACATCAATCAGTAGTTCTCAGTGGGTACTGTCTCCAAGCCCATGGTCTACCCACTACGTCTACTAGAGGCATAAGTGTCACACCCCGGGGGTTTTTCAGTTTAGCGGAAAACGTGAATTATTAAAAACTTTCTTCTTTCCTTTCCAATGTCCCCTGACACACGCCAGACCTGCCACACGTATAAATTCCTCAACCCCGAACGCGGAGTCTCCTTTGCACGTGCACGACGTTACATCCACAACATTCACTTTAACCACACTAGTCCGTACAAGTAAAGGGAAGTAAAAACGACATTTTGCATAAGAAGTTAAGAGGCCGACTAAGTTTTGAAAGGATAAATTCACAGGGTTTTGGAAACGGTGCCCACCCGACACCCATTATTTTCAAATGTTGTTTTCGCAAATATTTTCTTGTTTTGAAAATAGGCCGAATAGCTAATGAGCATGAAAGAAAAGGAACCACCACAGTAATTGAACATCCACACACAGCACAGTCAAACCCACTCACACATAACTAATTACTACGAAGATAACACATATAAAACCTAAAAATGTCACTCATGGAGACACTAAAAATATAGCACATCCTCGGTATCGTCCTCACAGCCGTCCCAAGCCCGCGCCCGACCAAACCTGTCACAGAGTGGGGGAGTCAGTGACACTACCAGGAAGCGACATAAACACAGGGTAAAATATATGCGATAACTGGAAAACTGAAAGTAAAGCAAATCGAAACACCAGAGCGTCCACGCCCCCAAAAGAATCTATAGTACCCTATTACAATCAAACACGTGCACCTGCCCCTGTATCAATCAGATATGTGTACCTGCCACTGTAATATTCGAGTATGTGCACCTGCCCCTGTAACATTCAAATATGTGCGCCTACCCCTGTAACATTCAAATATGTGCACCTGCCCCTCCTTGTTGCTTATAACCCCTCCACGAAAACTCGTGTGGCCCCTGAGTAACCGTGGAGGGGTTCCCACTATGGCACCTTGTGGGGTACACGGGCCAACGTGCCATCTTTCCGAAAAAATACACCAGTGTGGTGGCCAAACCGCCGGTGTGCGTGCAAGCAACCCTGGGCTCACAATGTGATAATTATGTGTATCATAAACCAGGGCGACCCGCAGTCGCCAGAGATGTTAGTAATAAAATTACTTACGTAAAACAGGGGTTAGACACGATCACGATGTAAGTATTGTTATGCTCATGCATAAACATAATATGAAAATACTGAATTCCAGAGATGATAGAGAAGGTACCCACCTAGACAGCGTTTGGTTGGAACACCTGAAGTTGACTCACGGCCCCCGAACGACACCCCGACCTACGGAGTCCCCAGATAAAACAACAGTTATAACCAAAGATTATTTGCGAAGACTCGACGCTCGAACGACTCAAAAATAGATAAGTAAAGTCGGGACACGAACGTTTGCGGCGGAAAACAAAGGAGACGAGCGGCGGCGGCACGACGGGGTCGCGGCAGCAGCAGCGGGAGCGGCGCGGCGTAGTAGCAGCAGAGCCGTGCGCTGGCGCAGGCCCGCGCGGGCGGCGGCGTGGTAGCGGATCGGCTCGCGCGGGCGCGTGCCGCGCCCCCGTGCGGCGCGGTAGCGGATCGTCCCGCGCGGGCGCATGCCGCGCCCTCGTGCGGCGCGGTAGCGGATCGCCACGCGCCGGCGCGTGCCCGCGCGAGCAGCGTCACGGCGGCAGAACGTCCCGCGCCCGCGCAGGCCTGCGTGGGCGGCGGCGCGGCGACAGAACGCCTCGCACGGGCGCAGGCCCTCGTGGGCGGCGGCCCGGCGGCAGAACGGCGGCGGCGGATCGCCCCGCGCGGGCGGCGGCGCGGCGGCAGAAGGCCCCGCGGGGGCTCAGGCCCGCGCGGGCGGCGGCGCGGCGGCAGAACGCCCCGCGCGGGCGCAGGCCCGCGCAGGCGGCGGCGCGGCAGCGGATCGCCCCGCGCGCTGCGGCACGGCGGTGCAGCCCCGCGCTGGCGCAGTGCGGCGACAACTACGACAGCGACAGCGGCGGCGGCCGCGACGGCGACGGCGTTGGCGGCGACCGTGGCTAGGGCATCCCGACTCCAAAACCTCCAAGAAAAAACCCATAAACCTAGGCGAAGGACACCCAAGAACACACAAAACTCACCTCACCGTAACGGAGAAGATGATCCGATCGCTCCCCGAAGAAGACTCCGGATCCGTTCCCCGTCCCGTTCCCGACCTCCTCTCTCTCTCTCTCTCTCTCTCTTCTTCTCTCTCTCTACGCGGCTGGCGGCTAGGGTAGACGTAATTCCTTTTCTTAGGGTGTGGAGTCCTGGTGTAATGTCCTAACCTTTCGGGTGCCATAGTTAACCCTTGTCGTTCAATGTTAGTTGTAGGTGCCCTTTTTATCGACTTTTAGTGGGTTGTGTTTTGGTGCACGTTATTATTTTTCGGTGATAGAGCTCGAAAAAGATGAACGGCGATGCGATCGGATCTGAAATCGGACCTACGGATCTCCCGGAATAGGGGTTTGAAGCTCTCGGTGACCGTAAAGTGCACCGAGATTCGTGCACTGTAGTTCGCGCGATTTTCGAGGAATCCGAGTTAAATCTGGGCCTAGGGTTGGGGTATTTTTTTTTAATTAATTAGACCTTCTAGCAGTAGTCATTCTTTCCTTTTCTTTGCGGTCGAGAACGGTAGCGGCGAGAAAGGATTTTTGAAATTTGAAAATCCGAATTAGGGGATCGAGCGATCGAGAAAGGAGAAGGGAAGAGCGGGGGAAACCCATCCCTCGTGGAGCTTTCCGTTGGAGACGAGAGGGACGATCCACCTTCCCCTTCTCCGCAGGATCACGGTATGCGTTTTTTTCTCTTTATGCAATTTCTATGGGGTCGAGGTTTTGGGTAGCGGTCGTTCGGGTGTAGCACGCGTCGCGGGTTGGGGTAACGGGAAGTCGCCGCCGCCGTTGTCAAACGGGAGGCCGCCGCCGCCGTTATCATGCCCACGGGGTCGTCGCCGCAGTCGCGGTGTTCGCGGGGTCATCACCGGAGCCGCGGGGGACGAAATCGGAGAGAATTTGCTCATCCGTACGGCTCCTCACCGCGCGGTCCACCATAGTGGGCGTGCACCCGCGCACGTCTCACAGCCCGAAGGCGCGGAACCGTGCGCACGGTTGCGTGCGCCAGCCCGCCCGCGCACCGCGGTGCACGCCTCCAGCGTGCACCCGGTGCGCGGCGCCGCGGCCCGTAGGGGTGAGCCCGGTGCGCGCCTGCGCGTGCACCGGCCCGGCCCGCTACCGCGGTGCACGCCTCTAGCGTGCACCCGGCGCATGCCGCAACGCTCGTGGGGGTGAGCCCGGTGCACGCCCCGCGCGTGCACCGGCCCGGCCAAGCTGCGTGGTGCACGCGCCCGGGTGAGCCCGGTCCGCGCCGCGCATCCTCTACACTGTGGACCCGGTCCACGCCCCTGTCCGTGCACTAGCCCCCAGCCCGGAAGCCCGTAACTCCGTTTTTGGCCCGTTTTTGGTCCGTTTCGCCTCGTTTTTGAACGTTTTCGACCACGACGATACTTTTACAATGCTTTTAAGGGAAATTTCTTTCGGGTCAAAGTAGGGAGTCACAGGTTTCACAGGGGACAGTGTTAGCTTATTAATGTTTACCTTGGGGGACTTTCTAGGTCCGCGTGCCGATCGGGTGGGGTGCAGCGAGTCAACTTCTAGCGTACCGACCAAACGCTGTCCAGTGGGTGTTCCTTAATGAGATATATAGTAAAGTTCCGCATATGCATGAATATAATAATTTTGATCTTATGATTTCATCTAATCCCTGTTCTTCATAAGCATGTTTACTGTTCATAGCTATGGGTGCTCATCCTAAGACTTAGTGTGGGACTTTCGTAAATTGTGCTCAAGTTTTTATGACTCGTCTAACTGTGCTAATATGAGTGATCTTTAGTGATGATACTATTGGATTTTACTTGTGGGTACACCCTTAGCATCCCTTTATGCGTAAGGTCGTTATGTTCATGTTTTTTTCGTGGTGGGTTTCATCGTGGTGTTTAGCGTCGGTCTCCGGCGGTCGTTTCACTTTTGATATTACATGTTAGCGGGTTGCTTTTGATTACACATGTTACCGTTTTTACCGTTGATTCTACATGTTAGCGGGTTGCTTTTGATTACACATGTTACCGTTTTACCTTTGATTCTACATGTTAGCGGGTTACTTTCGATCACGCATATTACCGTGTTACTTTGGATTATACATGTCACCGTTTTACTCTTGTTTATATATTATGACGCTAACATGATGGTGGTTACGGTTACTTTGCTCGAGGCTGCAGCACGCGCACCCGCGGTTTGGCCACCGCAAAGGGTGGCGCTTTTCCGGAAAAGCGGTCTATGACCGTGTATACCACGAGGTGACGTAGTGGGGCCCCTTATTAGTTGTGGGGTTTGAGGCGCCGAGGTGCGAGCGGTGTGGCCCGTCGGTTTAGTTGTCCGACGTGGTCGGGTTTTGCAGGTAGGCGCCGGGTAGGCGCCGTTTTTAACGACTGTGGATTTATCCTTTTAAAATCTCTTGGCCGTGCTTTTTACTCAGTTATGGTACGTAGTTGTATGTTAGAACTGTTGTGATTGAATGGATGATTGCGTTTGGGATTTGTATTAGCTGCTACGCCGTGCATATACAGAGGAGACTCTGTCCGTTTGCAGAGTGATTCTGTGTATGCGGCGGGTCTGGGCATGCGCCGGGGAAGAAGGTTTATTTTTTCAAAAAAAAAAAAAAATCTACGCGCCAATTGAGTACCTTTTGTGAACCGTTTCCGCTAAAACAAACCCCCGGGGCGTGACAGATTAAGATGGTATCAGAGAAGTTCTTTCAATCACAACAGTTAGTGCCGACATCCATGGGGATACCTCACTTGCCTACAGGTGAATGAAATGGGTAGGGCATAGGAAGGTAGAACGCGAGTTATCGAGGGGGGGGAAGAGTCCGAGTCCTTTTCTCTCGCTAGGTGGTTCGTTGTTTTGTAAGTGAAGTCTAGAGCTGACTCTTGTTGTGTGCGTACAGATATGGCCCGTACCAGATCATCGGCCGGGGACACGGAGGCAGATACGACGACGTCGACGGCCGCGAAAAACTAGCTCCTGCGGCAACAGATGCGAGAGTGCGGGGACTATTGAGTTTCTTTTCCCGATATGGCTCGGGTGGTAGCATAACCCACCGGCGGTTGTTGGTCTGTCGGCCGTCTGTCGGTCATGAGTAACTGGATAGCCGTTTGTCTAAACTTGTACCTTCTGGGTTTTCTGGTGTTAAGTTACAGCGGGTAGTCGGTCGATTCCTTTTGCACCATGGGCAAGGTACGGGTGGGAGTGAGGATTCTTCCCCTATGATTGTTACCCATTGTTCGGCCTTTCACCGTAGACACTGCGACGGTTGTAGAGATCGTCGTGATGGGTTCACGGGTGGCTCCTTTTAGTGGGGTTGTGGTGGTAAAGCTTTGGGTTGGGTTTCTGTTTTCGCACAAGGCGTCGGTTCGGTTGTCCTGCTGGTGGGTTGGCGTGTGATCCCTCGAGTGCGTTTAGTGAACCTAGGCAACTTTTGACGCGGTTCTTCTCGATGTTTCCGTTGCTTGTCTTCTTCCGACCCTTAGATTCCAGATGGATAGTCTTCAGTACCTGGAGGTCTTTGCTGAACGGACCTAGAGCTTAGATTTTTCTTCTAGTTGGGAGTGTCACTGTGGGTCTAGAAGTTTACCGCTCGATTAGATGCCCGGCGCTTGGTGGGGCAACAGTTTGGGACCGAGAGCTAGTGGCAATTTGGAGCGTTGCACCCCGTCGGTGCCAGGACGGAAGTAGGACCTTACCTTGTGGTTTTTGTCGCCAGCTTCCCATGACTAACGCATAGCCTTGAGGCTTGATTGGGAGCGTTGTGGATTGTGATCTGTTGGGGCTGGTGTGAGTCAAGGGGGGGATCTGGCGACTACTCGGAGTTTTGGTACTGGTCACCTTCGGCTAGGAGGCCCTGTACGCAGCCCTTTCTGTGGGGTAGACCTTGTGGTAGGTCTTAGAGCTGAAACCTAACGTTAGTCTTGACCGTTGCCTCGGTAGGATGGATAGTCAGAGCGGGTGGTCCGGGTTGGTGGTTATGCTCCGAGCTTGTGGTCGTGTCGGTGACAGGTGAGTTCATTGTATTCAGGGGGGAAGTTATGGTAGTTAGTAACCCAGCCTGTTTGGTTGGCACCTCTCGGAGCCTTGTGAGGGCATTGTGTGGCTTGTTTTCCTCGTCGTCGAGTTAGATGTTTTGGACTTTTAAAGGATCATTGGTATGGGTTGGGCGGTATGACTGGGGCACCTCGACGCATCGCGAGACTTTGTTGCTGACTGCTCAGCGCCGGCCGGGGTGGCGTGCGGACCGGTGGCGTCGTGACTGGGAATTTCGAGTCGGGAGGCAGGAATACGACGAGGTGCTGGGTAGGGACTGGTTCACGAGGTATCCGGCGGATGTATAGCTACTTGGTTTCAGTGAGCCTAGCGACTCGACCCTTTACGTCGTTCACTGACACCCCCGTGGTAGGGGTTTCTTCTGCCATCCTCCTGACTGAATTGCCGGGAATACCCCCGGCGAGAGGTCATCCTATCCTTCGAGCTTCTACCAGACACGCAACTATCACTTAGGCGCCTTGCGGAATGGCTTTCACGGAACTGAGGGAATCTAAGGCACAACTAGGAGTTCTTCTGAATAAAGGGTTCACCAGACCGAGTGTGTCGCCGTGGGGCGCACCCGTGCGTTTCGTGCAAAAGGAGAACGGAAGCCTACGCCTACGCATCGACTATAGGGAGATAAACAATGTTACAGTGAAGAATAAGTCCGGGATTGATGACCTCTCCAATCAACTGCGAGGGCACTTACGGACTTTTCTCCGGAATCTCAGGGACCAGAAGCTGTTTGCTAAGTTTAAGAATGTGAGTTCTGACTTCGCGAAGAGGACTTTTTGGGACACAGTTTCAACAACGAAAATCGTAGAGAATGTGAGCGGAGCTACCCGACACACGATCAGGAACGGGCAGCGTCCGCCTTCGTTTTAAAAGCTTTGGGAGACACCACCCTTTTCTTGGAGTTCAGCGTAATGTGTTTTCGGATCGCCAGAGTCTTAAGTTTTGTCCACATAGACGGATTTGATTTTGCGACAGAGGCATTGATTGGAGTTGCCGAAGGACTCGGGCTCATCCATCCAGTATCACCCGGGAAAAAGCAAGTGTAATAGCAGATGTTTTGAGGCAGGAAGGGTCCAAATCGAGGGGGAAACCGATGAGCGGTGAGTAGGGCTCACAAGACGGCGCTGTCGTGCTAACTTTTTTCCTTGATGGTTAAGCCAACCCTATTAGAAAAGCCCTAGATGGTCAGAAACAGGCGTACGGATGCAGCTTATTCGAGACAAGACCCCCGGACCACGCGAGCGACTTTTCGGCGAGTGTGAACGATGCAATACGTTTCGAGGGCGGGATTGCGTGTCCGAACTGCCAGAGTTGAAGAAAGAAATACTGTTAGAGGCGCACTGCGCTCCCTATGCGGCGCATCCGGGTGACACGAAGACGTACAGGGACCTCAAGCAAAATTTTTGGTGGACTAAACCAAAGGGGGATGTAACACAGTTCACTGCTCGCTGTCTAGATGGTTAACAAGTAAAGTTCGAACTTCAGCGTCCAGCGGGAAAAACTACAATCTCTACTTGTACCAGAGTGGAAATGGGAGCGAACCAGCATGGAATTCGTCACGAATTTTCTGCATCGCATCAAGGGCACGATGCAGTTTGAGACACAGTGGATCGACTGACGAAGTTGACTCTCGTTCCACCCATCTATACGACGTGGACCAGAGACACTCAGCTGGTGTCGAACCTTTGGCAAAGTCTACAACGAGCTCTAGAGACTAAACCACACTTCAACACGGTGTATCCCCCCCCCAGACCGACGGACAGTCCGAGCAAGTGAACCGAATTCTCGATGATGTGCTCCGAGCCTGCGTACTTGATTTGGGTGATGGATGGTCACTGCTTTTGAGCTGAGAGAGGACCTGAGCTTCGACGGAACACCGGTGCGAATCTTAGCATGCGAGGACAACAAATATTGCGCAACCGGACGATCCCCTATGGGAAGGTGCTGTGGAGCAACCAGGAGGAACGTGAAGCAACTTGGGAACTGGAGTCAAAGATGGAGGAGTGCTACCCAATTCTATACGTTGCGGACCAGGGTTAAGTTTCGAGGACGAAACTTGTCTTAAGAGGTGAGTGATGTGGAGTCCTGGTGTAATATCCTAACCTTCGGGTGCCATAGTAACCCTTGTCGTTCATGTTAGTTGTAGGTGCCCTTTTTATCGACTTTTAGTGGGTTGTGTTTTGGTGCACGTTATTATTTTTCGGTGATAGAGCTCGAAAAATGATGAACGGCGATGCGATCGGATCTGAAATCGGACCTACGGATCTCCCGGAATAGGGGTTTGAAGCTCTCGGTGACCGTAAAGTGCACCGAGATTCGTGCACTGTAGTTCGCGCGATTTTCGAGGAATCCGAGTTAAATCTGGGCTAGGGTTGGGGTATTTTTTTTTTTAATTAATTAGACCTTCTAGCAGTAGTCATTCTTTCCTTTTTCTTTGCGGTCGAGAACGGTAGCGGCGAGAAAGGATTTTTGAAATTTGAAAATCCGAATTAGGGGATCGAGCGATCGAGAAAGGAGAAGGGAAGAGCGGGGAAACCCATCCCTCGTGGAGCTTTCCGTTGGAGACGAGAGGGACGATCCACCTTCCCCTTCTCCGCAGGATCACGGTAGCGTTTTTTCTCTTTATGCAATTTCTATGGGGTCGAGGTTTTGGGTAGCGTCGTTCGGGTGTAGCACGCGTCGCGGGTTGGGGTAACGGGAAGTCGCCGCCGCCGTT
>JAQOTM010001315.1:0-43451 GCA_029168755.2 Tillandsia fasciculata | reverse complement strand
CTATACTGACTGCTTCCTCGGGTCCAGTCAAACCTGCGCCTACCTACTGCCGTTACATCACGGAGGGACCGGACTTACGTAGGACGTCCGTGACTGCCAAAACTGGCACAGCCAGAGGGGACGGTGTCCGTGACTGCCAAAACTGGCCCAGCCAGAGGGACAATGCATCGACAAGTCGCGTTAGTAGTATCAGGCTAACTCCGGAGTGGCACTTGAGGGGCGCGACCCCCAACGAGGAAAGTATCCGCGCATCTCTGTCGAGCTCAAATGCGGCTCATGCAGGCTATAATCCAAATCCTCGATCAACAAGATCGGCTGTAACCAACAAAACACTGTCTTACTCATAGGCTGGAAAACTACACAGCTGAGACCCACTGTCACTCTGACGGCTCCCAAAAGAACCCTGATCTATAGACTGCTTGTCACGCCCCGGGGTCGAAACTGCGACCCGGGCTCGCTAACAGATCCGCCATCTGTACGGAAACTGCCGTACAGACGAAGCGTCTAACCTGCAAAAGATAGAGCTACAGCTATACAGATATCAGAGCGGGTAATAAAAGCTGTAATATAAAATCTCACTACTAAAAGCTGAACATAAATACAAGTCTATCTCCCGAATACAAGATGATACAAGTAGAAAGCAACCTATACAACATCTACAAATCCACAGGGGAGATAGCTAAAACTAGAAATAACAATACATGATCAACTCCCACAGTCCGGGATGGTACATCTACCTCACTCTAAAATAACAATGCTGGTAGGGAACTATCACGCGACTCCCTGTCCTCGGTCCGTCAAGCCAGCTCGGGCAGGAACGGAAGAAAGCCTCAGCAACCTGTCACCGACAGAGGGTGTGAGAACTACATCCTACAGTAGTTCTCAGTGGGTACCGTCTCCAAGAACCACGGTCTGCCCACTAAGTCTACTAGAGGCATAAGATAACAGAATGAAACTGAAATAATGAAAGAATAAGCTGGAAAAATATCTACAGCTATCATGCCTCTATCTACTATGCTCAATAAAAAGGAACACAGATGATGGTATGCATCCACTCTCTACTGACAATATGTCACAAGTACTATACTCAGAGAAAACTCTACTATGACACATGCTATGTCAACACTCTCTCAATGTCACCCAATCTCAATGACTGTCCCACTTTGGACCAGTCAAACAGCCTGCGCTCACCTACTGCCACTACGCCCAAACAGGACTTGGTCTTACGTAGGGTGTCCCTCAAGGACTATCTCAATCTCAAGCGAACTCTAGTGTATCAACTAGTCGCATCATCGCAGCCTCGTCAGGCTCGGTATCATCATCGCACCCGGGGCGTAGCTCGAGGGGAGCGACCCCAACGAACTCAAGTATCACAAGTATCTCATAACTGGCATGAAATGCCAGGCTCAGCAGGCTATAATCCACGATCAAACAGATCGGTATCACGAAGCTCGAAACACAACCCAGTCGGAAAGAACCTCGACTCAAAAGGAAAAGCCCAACCCTCTCACAGCTATGTCGGAGAACTCTCAAGGACTCCAGCTCACAACGCTAACTCTCTAAGGAAGGTATCACACAGCTGGGACCGCCGTCACTCCAAACGGCTCCCACAACGACACCCCACTCATAGACGAGAAGAGCCGACTGACGCGGCAAGGTCCAAGAATCCCGATAGACCGGTGCCTAGAACCCCAATCAAACAAGAACAGACTCTAAGCTCAGCCTATCGAAGTTCTCGATCCTTTACCGTTCAGGGATTCGGCCCCTCTCGGTTAAAGTGGGAAAGTATCTCAACTCAATGCTCTAAACTCACGGCTGGAGATGCTCCACAGCCAAAACCACGAAGAGTCCGAAAACCCCGGGAGCCTACTACCTACGACCCCAATCAAACAAGAATAGGCTATAGGTGTAGCCTCCCGTTGTTTTCGGCCCAAGAATGAAACCAGCCCTTAGAACCCAGATACCTCACCCCGGTCGGGTGAGGGAATTTAGAAAAAAGATGACCTTTATTATAAAATATCATTTCTCCTCGACCCCCCTTGGGGTGAGGATAAAATTTACTCTTTTTGAAAACTGTCTTGAGTTGAGAAAACCAGCTTTTATGGATTTTAGTTCTTGAGAAAATCAGTTGAAAACAAGTTGTTTTCCGAACTCCCAAGGGTGACGCCTTTGCCCAATCAAACAAGAACAGGCTCCGGTGACCCCTAGGAATACGGAAGAAAAACACCGGTTTACTAAAATCATGAGAGTTCAAAAGCAATCTGGGTTCAAGGTCCTGATAAATCACGTACCCCACGATCACAACGTGGTAGTGACGAGAAAATGATGCAACAACTAGAAACCCGGGACCACCGTTTACTCTAAACGGTTCCCAAACCACCAACACTGGCCTAACACAGCCACCAGACCCCACTCAGCCCCCAGGCCCGAGTGAAACACCCATCCCACAAAACTCTGACCACTCGGCCCACTACCCGGGCGAGGAACCCTATGTCCAGAAGGAAATGCAGTGTGTGGAATGTCTAAAGCATAATAGAACCTAGCCCAGATTAAGGTTCTCTATTGGTCTGGTTGAATACATGCAACATATGACGGGGGTGCTAGTCAAGTTCCAAGAAACACTTAAACTAGCATGCAATCCTATCATAATAGAATTAGAAGGAAGTCCGTAGACTTGGAGAGAAAACCAACCCACCTCTGATCGCCCCCAATTGCTTGTCGACACTTGCAATTGGGCTCAGCGGGCTTACCTTGTCTCCACGAGGTCGCACGCAACCCGAAGTACGATGCCGGAACCCGCACGCAAAACGGAGTCACAAGGTCGCGTCCCAGTCAGATGCTAAAACTACACTGCAAACTGCCAGGAAAGAAGAAATCGCAAAATCAGTCAAAACGGTCGAAAACCAAGCATCCGGCGATGAAAAACAGCCACCATTAGCGAAAAACAGCGCGCGGCGCGAAAACAGCCCTTCATCGGCGAAAACAGCGCACGGCGCGAAAAACAGCCTTCATCGGCGAAAAACAGCCTCCGTCGGCGAAAAACAGACTCCGACGGCGAAAACAGCGGTCGACGGCGAAAAACAGCGGTCGACGGCGAAAAACAGCCCGCGGCGGCGAAAACAGCGGTCGACGGCGAAAAACAGCGGTCGACGGCGAAAAACGGCCTCCGTCGGCGAAAAACTGCGACCGACGGCGAAAAACAGCACGCGGCGGCGAAAAGCGGCCTCCGTCGGCGAAAAACTGCGACCGACGGTGAAAAACAGCACGCGGCGGCGAAAAGCGGCCTCCGTCGGCGAAAAACTGCGACCGACGGCGAAAAACAGCACGCGGCGGCGGCGAAAAACGGCCTCCGTCGGCGAAAAACTGCGACCGACGGCGAAAAACAGCACGCGGCGGCGAAAAACGGCCTTCGTCGGCGAAAAACTGCGACCGACGGCGAAAAACAGCACGCGGCGGCGCGAAAAACGGCCTTCGTCGGCGAAAAACTGCGACCGACGGCGAAAAACAGCACGCGGCGGCGAAAAACGGCCTCCGTCGGCGAAAAAACGGCCTCCGTCGGCGAAAAACAGCATCCGACGGCGAAACCGGCCTCCGTCGGCGGAAAAACGGGGCCGGCACGCAAACCGAGGCGTCGACGAAGTCCCGGGGCACGCCGAGCGACGAAGACGGCGGACGCGCGGCCCAAGGAACCGGCCGGGCGGAGCAGGGGCCCGCCGCGCGGCGCCGGAGCGCGCCGCGCGGCGCCCCAGCGGCGCTGCGCGCGGCGCCCAGCGGCACTGCGCGCAGCGCGCGGCGGTGCTGCGCGCGCGCGCGCGCTGCCGCGCCGCGCGCGGCCCGCTGCGCGCAGCGTCCAGCGCTGCGCGCAGCGGCACGCGCCCGCGCAGGCCTGCGCAGGCCCGCGCGCCCGCGCAGGCCCGCGCGCGGCCCGCGCGGCCCGCGGTGCCTGCGCGCGGCCCCTGCCGCGCGCGCGCGCGCCTGCGCGCGGCCATGCCGCGCGCCCGCGCACGGCCCTGCCGCGCGCGCCTGCGCGCGGTCTGGCAGCGCCGCGCGCGCGGCCGCGGCGGCGGAAAAAAAATTTTAAAAAAAATTCTAAAAAATTTAAAAAAAATCCCAGAAAATTTAAAAAATTTTTAAACATTAATTTAGCTCCAAAATTTGTCCAAAAATCCTCAAAGCACCAAAAATCTCCAAAAATCCATTTTTTGTATTTAAAATCAACACAAAAATTCCCCAAGCTCCTAGAAAAAATCCAAAGTCCCAATAAAATGCTCCAATAAAATTATCAGGGCCCCAAAAATAATTTCCAAAGCTCAAAACTCAATTATTAATTTCCTAAAAATACAAAACACCCAAAATTTTACCTTGATGACTCGCCCACGCTCCCCACGACCACCACGGAGGAGTCCGAAACCCAAAATAGCAACCAAAATCCCTTTTTCCAAGCTCCCTCTCCTTCATCTTCTTTCTTTTCTCTTTTCCTTTCCTTCTCTCTTCCTTTCTTTCTTTCTTGCTTTCTTTGCTGCTTCGTGGAGCTACAGAGGAGGAGGGAAGATGGTAGGTGGAGAGGGTAAGGCTAACTCGAGGGTGAGGTTACCTCCAAAATGCTAAGCTTAAATAATTAGCCCACTAATTAAGCCCAACCTTAAATAAAAACCCCTTTTCACAGCTTAATAAAATCCCAGGCTCCATTTACCTCACTCCACACAATCAGCCATCAAGTAGAGTAGACCCAATTAATTAGTAATTCCTATCAATTATAATAATAAAATATTCCAAAATGGCCCTCGACAACTCACTTTTTGCCTTCGGGCCCTCCGCCGCTGCCCGGAACCACACGAACCCCGCTGTAAATCGAAAATACACGCGTCCACAGCTTCTTCTCTTCAAAAAGCTCATCCGTTGAGTCGGGGTGCTCAACCGAAAAACCGGCTCCGAAAATGTCAGTTCCGACTCACTTTTTGCCCTCTGATCCTCCGCGTCAGTCCGGAACCTCCCGAACTTCGCTGTAAACTGAAAATATACCTGTTCCAAGTGTTCCCGAATTTTCGGCACTCCACTGTGAAGTCAGTAAATTCCAAAACTCATCCTCAATCGGCATACGAAGCCCGGAAAATCCCGAATCGAGCTGGAGCTTCTGCGTTGATCCAAATCAACCCGGCATCAACTGTAACTCAGATGCAACATGTCCGAGGCAATCTCACCACTCCAGGCCATCATATGTGGTCGGCGCGCTGTCCGAAGTCCCGGTACTCTACACTCTCCCCTCCTTCAAAAGGTTTCGTCCTCGAAACCAAAACACACCCCCTACCACAAGCAATCTGCATCAGGAACATCATCAACCCCAACTCTCTATTTGAAAAGCAGCCGAAAATAGCGAAAAGTTCGAAAATTTCCAAAGGACCGATGCCTTCACCCCAATCAAACAAGAACAGGTTCCAGCATCGTCTCCATTTCTGGAGTAGTCCTTTGAAATTTTTTCGTCCCGTTCGCCAGTTTCGGTGTTAAAACAAGAATACAAGGAGAGTGGTTGTGAGGACCTGGATCCCCATGAGGTGATTACTGGCTGACCAGCAGCTTCTGGAGGCCTATGTGGCGTGTCGGTGGCATTTGTACACCAATTGGACACTTTTGATGGACTCAGAGTGTTTAATTGATCACGAGAGTAGTCTGATGACTCCGTTGGAACTTCAGAAGTGGTTTCGCGCGCAATGGATATTAAATTGGACTCAGCGCGAAGTTTGGACCAAGGAACACCTTTTCGGATGCCTTCGGCAATTTTTAGAGTTGGAATTTGGCAAATCGGACTTCGGATTTGGAATCAGCGCGCGAAAACGTTGAAAATGGACTTTTCACTTGCATTTTTCGGAGTCTGGATGATTCGGCACGTTTTTCGAGACATGGGTACTGTTCCGGCACCGGCGGCGGCGGCGTGCGGCGGAGCGCGGCGGTGCAGGCGCGGGCTGGTGGGCGGTCCACCGCGGGGGCGTGCACCGGTCGCGGGCCACGTGGCGGCTCCCGGTTGGGCCGGCGCAGCGGGCGCGGTCCACGGGAAAGGCGGGTGTACGGTGGACCGGTGGGGGGACGCGTGGCGGACACCGGTTGGCCGGTCCGCGTGCACGCGGTCCACGGAGCGGGTGCAGGCCGCCTCGGGGCGCGTGCGTGCAGGGTGGCAGGCGGCGACGCAGACGCGCACGTGGGCGCGGCCGGGGCTGAGTGCGGTCCACGTGTCGACGCCTCCGCGCTCCACGTGTCGTACGGCGGGAGGCCGGTTTTGCTGTCGCCTGTTTGGCGGGCGACGTGGAGGCCCGCGGGAGTTTCGGGCTGCTACAGTGTTGGGCCGGCCCAACACTGTGCGCGCCCGAAAGTCCTCCTGCGCCCGGAAATGGGGACTTGTTCGGTATTTTGTGAATTGTTTCCTGGAGCCTATAAAAGGGACCCGAGCTTCATCTTCTCCCTTTTTTTTCGCGTTTCGGAGCTTCAAACCGCCTGGAGGTCTTCAGCAAAGTTGCTCCCCTACTTGTTACGCACCCTCTGGAGGATTTCTAGGACTTTTGGTGGCACGCTTATCGAGGTTTCCATTTTTACGGCGCGGCGCGACGCTCGTCCATTTGGGTTCCCCTTCGTCGCGTTTCGGTGCGCGAGCTCCCCCGGCCTACTCCGACCACCTTTTCAGGCGATTCTTGCGCCGTTGGATCCGCATCAGACAGGGCTACAATTTTGGTATTTTTTCTTCCCCTAGTTTCGCGGTTTTCGAGGTGTTTGTTCGAGCTTACTGTGACCCCATTTCTGTGATGGAGATTTGGGCAGCGGCATGGTTTTTCGGCGATATCTCCTCAACCGGGCATCGTATGGCGACGTGCTTATACACTTTTTTCATCTACTCGACGCAAGGAATATCACAGTATTTTTCTTGGATTTTTCTGAGTTTTGCCCGAAGGTATATGTTCTTCCCCTTATCTGTAAATGGAATTACAGTTATGTTGCTGTGTGGTTTTGCGCACCTGTACTGTGGAATTTGTAACTCGGCCTACGGGGCTCGGAATTGGACGTGCAGGTACTCGTTTCGAAGGTATCGACGCGAGGATTGCTGTGATATTTTTATTGGATTTTTCTGGGTACTTTCGGCAGGTGAAATAAGCATATCTTTGGGACTGATTTTCTGTGTGTTGTGCGTGGTTAATTTTGGGAATGAAAGTGTAATATTGGACCTTATTGTTGTACCCAGGGGTGTTTCCAAGTGTTGCTGGACCCGATGGATCTGTAGACTTTGATTTCGGGGAACTTTTAGTTGTTTGGAGCCACGGCTTGCGCGACATGTACCGAGGGTGCAATTTTGGCAGATTTTGGACTGTGAGCGTCTACACTCTTCACCGACTTCAGGTTTGCCTTGGTTTAAGCGCTTCAGGTGGGTAAGCTTAATATCAGTAACTGTATAAGGCAATGATTATGTTATGGCGAATATAAGTGCACTTGTGGGGATGTCACCCCTCTATGACTGATGCATGCATGTTTAGGGTACATGGTTTATGTTTGTAAGGTAGGTAAGCTTAATAATGATATTTGTATAAATGATTGCAAGAATAGTATTTATGAGGTATACTGAGGACTTGCATGACTTGGACATCTATGTGATGATTAGTGTAAGCTTACCTAGGATAATGTTACCCTATGAGATTATGTAACATGCCATGTTAGCACATAGCCTTTCATGTGGTTGGTTTATGCTTTGGGATAGGATTTTGTAGCTATGTGCGGATTTTCACTCTGAGGAGTTATTGTAATCGAGGATTACGATCAGGTGTAGGCATGTGGTTTACTTTCTATATCATTCTTGAGGACAAATGCATGCTTGTATGGACATATAGTTAGGCCACCTTTTTATTGCTACACTATTTATTGAAACTTGACTTAGGAGAAACCATGCTTTTCTTTTCTCCTTCCTGTTGGTCAGGTGGTCAGTGTTGCTCGGGTTCGAGCAGGGGTCTGGATAGTGTAGTTGGGACTTCGTGTCTGGGACAGGTTGGATTAGTTTGTGGGGTTTCGCGGCGACCGCGGATATTGGGCGGTTGACCGGATATTACTTATGCATCAGATTGGATGTCAGTTTCCTCTAGTGGATGGGGTTTCCCACTTATCGTTTAGTTGCATTCGACTGAGGTCGGGTCTTTCTTTGGTGGTTGAGTTTTCCCACTTTGATCAGATTGTGATCAAGTCCTGCTATACAGAGATACTTGTTACTGAGATACTTTACTCGTGTGGGTCGCTCCCCTCGAGTGCCACTCCGGAGGTAGGCTTTTCGGACCCAGCCTTGTGTGCCGGTCTGATACTTGTTGGATGCGAGCCGTGCGGGCCGATCTTTTCGGACCCAGCCTTGTGTGCCGGTCTGATACTTGTTGGATGCGAGCCGTGCGGGCCGATCCTTTCGGACCCAGCCTTGTGTGCCGGTCTGATACTTTTTGGATGCGAGCCGTGCGGCCGATCCCGCGTTTCGAGCCTTGTGTGCAGATTCCGCTGAGCAGGCAATGCCAGTTTTACTGGCGGCACTTTGGATTGGGTTTATTACAGATATTTGCCTTATTGTTGAACTCGTGTCAGGGGGACCGAGTGGGGTCTAGTAGCTATGTTTAGACCAGTGCTAGTGTTGTTGGGATCCATTTGGGGACTGTGGTCCCGAGGTCTTTGTGAGTTGTTGACCGTTGTGCGAGAGGCTTGGTGATCTTGAGTTTATCCGTTCTGAGAGAGAGCGTGGATTTTGACTATAGCCTGCATGAGCCACTACTCGATAGCGAGTTAGTCCGTTTGGACACCCTACGTAATTCCTGCCCGTCAGTGGGAGGTGGTTGTAGGTGGGCGCAGGTTTGACTGGACCAGATGTGGCAGTCAGCTCGATTGGGTCGATTGTGCACTTCATGTGCTAGTGGTGGCATACCATTATTTGGTTCTCCCCTTTTGAGCATTTAGATAGAGGCATGGTAGCTGTTGAGAGTCTCCAGCTTTCCTATTTCAGTCTTTACTGCTTTGGTTAGTTTATGTCTCTTGAGGACTTGGTGGGCAGACCGTCGGGTCTGGCGGTGGTACCCACTGAGAACTCCCTTTTTGGTGTAGTTCTCACACCCTTTGGGGGTTCCCCCCCTCCTTTTTCCTTCCTCTCCTTGTTTTGCAGAGTCTTAGTGGGTGTTGCGGATTCTGCGGTGGTTGTTCGAGGCGAGGGAGTCGCGTGCTAGATCCCTACCCGTCGTTGGAGAGTAGCGGTACCCTTCAGAGGAGATCTTCAGTAGATTAGTTGTGTTATTTTCCCTCTTTTGAGAGACTGATGTAGTGAGGATATATTATGTATTGAGAGACTGTACACTGCTGTATTTATTGGAGTTACCTCCCGGTTAGATTCAGAGCTTGTATTTGAGGATATTGTATTATTATTATTCTTTTGGGAGGCGGACATTGTTGTATTATTTTCAGTTGTACAGTGATTGATTTTAGTTATACAGCAGGTTTTATTTTTAGCTCTGATATCTGTTTAGCTGTAGTACTTTTCTTGCAGGTAGGACGCTTCGCCTATGCGGGTTTGGCATAGGTGGCGGATCTGTTGGCGAGCCCGGGTCGCAGTTTCGACCCCGGGGCGTGACAGATTAGAGTGGTATCAGAGCCTAGGTTGTAGGTCATGGTGGACTTAGAAACCCTAGGCTTATGGTTTGACCCTTGGTTGACTTCGTGAGAGTCGTGATTTTTAGCGAGAGTCCTGATTGAGTTTTATACCTCTCCCAAGGGACGGGAGGAGTGATTGGCATGTTTATTCTCCTAAGTGATTATGTTGGCTGCAGACAACATAATGCTGTGGAACGGGTGACATGCTTTAGACTTTCGCTGGATTGGGTCGAGTGGCTTTTGTGTGCTGTTTTGTGGTTTCGTCGTGGCGAGCTGTGTCTCCCCGACGCTGGGTTTTGACCCGTGTGCATCCTGTCATGGCAGTTGAGCTTGAGCAGTTGGTTTTGGGCCGGATACCCGGGTTGAGGTCAGAGAACTCCGGACCCTGATGACAGGATTGTCTGAGGTTTATCAGCGGCAGAGTGAGCGAGCAGCTGGTTCTAGTGACACCGTTGTCGGAGCAAACGGCAGCTTGATAGTGCTTCCTTCTGAGACCACCCGGTTGTAGTACCCTCAGGGGCGGGGATTTTTGTGGCACCGATGGAGTGAGTAGCCCTCTCTGTGCCAATGTTTAGTGCCGAGGCACCGAGGCAGGGTGGATAGTGGACAGCCGGTGAGCTGGGGGGACATGATCGATCTATTGAGCCAGATTCGGCAGATGAACCTGTAGTGACCCGACCCTTTGGGGTATTTTCGAACTCACATTAATCGCTTAAGCCTTAAGCGGAATAAAATTTATTTAATTTTCTTAAGTCGGCCGGGACAAGGTGGGTGTATTTTTCTGCGATAGAGCGCGAAAAACGATGACCGACGGTGCGATCGGATTCGAAATCCGATATCGGGATCTCCCGGAACGGGATCTTTAGCGATGCGGTAATTAGTCACGCATCGGTAACCGTGCAAAATATCTTGCACCCTAGGGATAAGGTGGGTTATCTCGGAGGGATAATTAATTAATTAATTATCCGGTAACGGAAATTTAAATCCTCCTACGTACGAATTAATTAAGGGATTTAAATTGGTGGGATTTTATCTCGTGGATAGGATAAGGGATAGAATTCGGATATTTAATTAAGGGATTTAAATTGGTGGGATTTTATCTCGTGGGTTGGATAAGAGATAAAATCCGGATATTTAAATCGGGGATTTGTTTTCCCCGGGATTATTTAATAAAGGTGATTAAATAATCGGTGACCAGGATTTAAAATTAAGATTTAAATATCCGGTAATTTGAATCCAATTGGGAATTGATTTCCCATGATTATTTAATAAAGGTGGTTAAATAATCGGTGGTCAGGATTTCAAGTAATTAAATAACCGGTGGTCAGATTTAAAGGTGATTAAATATCCCGTCAGTCGGATATTTACTCGAGAAATAGGAACGGGGAATTTTGGGTTTTCCTACGTACGTAAATAAAGAAATCAAACGATCAAATATGAGGGGATCGATGGTAAGGATATTATTTAAGCAATTAAGTAATAGGGTTATCGGTAAGGATTAATTAATTAATAAATTAATTAATCGGAGTCAAAATACCCGAAGGGGATTTGGACGGTGCGTATGTGCGAAATTGGATAAAAAGGATAAATAGATAATAAGATCTATTTATTCCCCCGTTACCAACGAAACCCTAATTGAGAAATACTGCCTCTCAAATCGCCTCTTTCGTGCGTACCGAAAACCCCAACCGGTGAGGAGAGAAAAGAAAAGAGGCGGAACCCCTAACCGGAGAAAGCGGAGGAACCCGATCGCCCCGATTCACGTGCCGGAGATCGGAGAACGAGACGCCATCGTCTACGGGGAGCGGATCCGGATTTCCGACGCCGCGAGAAACAAGATCGGATCTTTTATTCCGATAAATTTAAGGTGAGTTATCATCGTTTCGTTTGATAAACAAATCGGGGGTTTTCCGTGTTCTTGTTAGATTATTTTAATCGGAACATCGTTCGCGGATTTTCGTCGGGTTTTGATCCATATTCTATCCTCGTTCTTGATCGGGTGTGATCGAGGATTTTTATCGGATTTTAGTTGATGATTTTTAACGGGTTTCTTGTTATCGAACTTCCGATCGACGTTTTGGGTGTTCGTCGATCGACGGTTTAGCCGTTAGAATTACCGGGAATTTTCCGGGAATTTTCCGGGAATTTTTCGGGCGACTCCGGCGGGACATAGTGGGTTAACGGGAGGCCGCCGCCGCCGTTGTTAGACGGGAGGCCGCCGCCGTCGTTACCATGTTCGCGGGGTCGTCGCCGGGATCCCACAGGAGCGAAAACGGAGAAGAAATCGCGAAACGGGAGCGAAAACGGCGAAAAATAACGGAATTAGGGTTTACTGTGCAAACCCACGGCCGACGGTCCACGGCCGAAGCGTGCACCCGGTGCATGGCTCGGCCGCCTGCGGGCGCGAACCCGGTGCACCGCTGCGTGCGCCGGCCTGGCCCGCATGAGCGCGGTCCACCGCACAGTGTGCACCCGGTGCGCGCCGCGACGCTCTGCAGCCGTGAACCCGGCACGCGCAAATCCTGTGCGCGGCCCGCCCACCTCTGTGCGGTGCACGCCCGGCGTGCACCCGGTGCTGGCGCCGCAACCCGGGGCCGTGAGCCCGGTGCACGCTCGGGTCGTGCACCGGCCCGGCCCGAAATGCGCGGTGCACGCTTTTGCGTGCACCCGGCGCATGCCGCCGCCGCCTGTCGCCGTGAACCCGGTCCATGGTGGCCCCCGTGCACCATCCGACAGCCCGGAGTTCTTTTGCTCCGTTTGGGTCCGTTTTTCCACCGTTTTGAGCGCGGTTTTCGCCGTTGGGATCGTTATTTCCGTGGCTTTCTTGGCATGGCCACATGGGACCGTCTTGGTCACTAAATTATAATGTTGGGTGCCGATTTCGCCGACGCTCCGCGCCTCGACGAAATTGTCGGGGGCGCGCCGTCGGGTCTTTCTCTCATCGTTTTCGTCGTCGGGGCTTCTCGGCTGGACCGTCGACGCCCCGAGTTGGCGACTAGCTGAGAGATTGGGTTTTGTTAGATTCCGTTAGCGGTTTTGGGTTCCGGTTTCGGCAAACCGGACGGTGTTGGACTTTTCCGTCAAAAAGGGGTAAATTGGGTCTTTGTTTTGGGATGTTAGTACACGTTTGTGACTATTATTGTCCGTGCGGACTTTTCTTAGGTCCAGGTGCGCAGCGGGGGAGCGCGAAGGATATGGGTGTTCCGTTTGCTCTCCAACAAGGTGGGTACGGTTGCGATGAGTGCAACCGGTGCTGTAAGTGCATCTATCGTCATTAAAAGTACTCGTTAATTTACCTAACAAAGTAGATGGATAGTTTAACCTTTCGATTAATGTTGTTTATCTAATAATTGTGCGGCTGCGGTCGCGGTGCCCACTACACGCCAATCTTGGCAATCCGGTTTCGGATGCTGCACGTACACAGGCGGATTGGCCTCCGCATGGGTGTACTTTTCCGGAAGAGTGGTCTTTATGACCCGTGTGCCCCGCAAAGGTAACGGTGCAAGCGGGGACCTCTTCGCGCCAGCTGAGGTGTTGCACCAGCACCGCGAAAGGGGTAAGAGCATCAAAGTAGGTGTTTGTGCACGAGGGGAGATTTCCGTCTCCCCGACAGGTGATCTGGGGATTGGTGCCCAGGTTAAATTAAATTAATGTGCAGGTGTCTAACGAAAGGTTACGGTGTATTCGGTGTGTTCGTATGATTTCCCCCCTTGATATTGTTACACATCTACTTTGTTTGTCACTGACTTTACCCACTCCGTGACAGGTATTCCTAGGTGCGTTAGCCGGGATGGCGGTGGGACTGCGTCGTGAGGGTCGTAGTCGGACTCTTGGTTATCGTATTTATGACTCATTTCCTCTTTATGCTATTTTTAGTTGCTTGTGGATTACTTTATTTGTGGACATGTATTAGCTAGCACTGTGGATGAGGTGACCCTTTATGTTTCATATTACTAGTAGTGCGTTTTCTTATGTTTTCATCCGCGGCATGTTTTCATGATAAGATAAAGGGTTGCGAAAATGTTTTCTCAAAAGGAAGTGCCGTGTGGGCACGGGTTTTACAACTCTGGGTTTTATCCTTTCCAAATATTGACGCCGCTTAAATGACATGCTTTAGTTAAATGATTTAACTCTGAACTTGGTGTATGTCTACTGTATGGTTGTTGGTTGGTGATTGATGTATGATATTTGTGATTGAATGATATGTGTAAATGAGACGCCGTGCATATACAAAGGAGACTCTGTCCGTGGACAGAGTGAATTTGTGTATGTGGCGGTCTGGCACGCACCGGGGTTGAAGGTCTATGTTACCTTATTAAAAGAAAAAAAAAAATAGACACGTCTTTCCGCTTTAATTGACTCAAAAACCCCCGGGGGCGTGACAGATTAAATGGTATCAGAGACAAAATACAACCACAACCATAGTAGACGTGATTTACATCCACAGTGCAAGGTGCCACAAGCAAACTGGAAATGAGATAACCAAGGTGTAGGTGCGTAGTACGTGAGAGTACGGGGAAAAGGGGAATTTAGTTCCGGTGTGTCTGTAGGTCATGGTGCTAGACCAGTTAGGTCTAGGGGTGATTTGGTTTTTTTTGTATACAGCGACTAAAGGCCCGAAATGGGTTATCAGCGGAGAACGCAAAGGCAAAGAGTATGGTGCGAACAGCGGCGGAGTATCAGCTTCTCCGACAACGACTATAAGAGATGGATCTCACAAGGCCCGTCCTTTTGTGAATGGCTTATGGAGCGACATCTTAAAGGTGGTGCAAACGGCGGGTATGCACACCTTCCAGGAGGTGGACGATAGAGCCACCGCGGTGGAGCGCGGATTTACGATGTCTCAAGCCCGACGGGAGAGCTCAGGACACAGCAGGGATAAGAAACGAACCCGGCCAAACTTCGGAAGAGGGCATGCCAAGAGGAGCACCTCGAGGGAAATGATTCATTCCGGAAGCACGACCTTTGCTTCTATCGTGACAAACTGGGACAGTTCCGTTTTTACTGCCCCGAACCCGGGAATGATTCTTTGGAGTCGCGACACGGATGAGGGGTCTTATGCGACGACACGACAAAGGACGCACTACCCGAGGGAAGTAGTAGCAGGAAAGACCCCTTACGAAGAGTAATGTTGGTCTTGACCCTAGGAGAAAATACTCTGTACCTTTCTGCATAATAAGGATGCGAAGACTTAGTTGTCTTTGGTGTTGGCCCTTTATTAGGGGTCAAATAGGTCCAACTTCCTGCATTGAGACAATAGGCCCAAGGGACTAGTGAGTTGGGTTGGGTGAGCCCGAAAGGTTGAGCAGGCTGCGGTCCGCAATAGACCTAACGGCAAGAGGCCCAACAATAGACCCAACATCCAGGTGGGTTGGGTCTGGTCGAGATCTGTGGTGCCGTGTATGCCGCTTCAAGTGAATCGGATGCGCACCTCTAAAAGCTCAGGCTTTTGGGGTTAATGGTTAGCGCCGACGATCCGACATTTGAGACTTAGTGGTAAGGGAGTTTCCGGATGTATTTCCGACGGAGCTCCCCGGAATGCCGCCGGAACGAGAGGTTGACTTCCCAATTGAACTGCTCCCGGCACCAAGCCCATCACCAAGGCACCGTACAGGATGGCCTTCGCGGAGCTGAAGGAACTCAAGGCACAGTTGGAGGACCTTCTGGACAAAGGTTTCATCAGACCAAGCGCGTCACCTTGGGGCGCGCCCGTCCTGTTTGTGAGGAAGAAGGACGGAAGTCTCCGGTTGTGCATCGACTACCGGGAGATAAATAAGGTCACGATCAAGAATAAGTACCCCCTGCCAAGGATCGACGACCTCTTTGACCAGTTACGGGGGGCGACGGTGTTCTCAAAGATCGACCTGCAGTCGGGCTATCATCAGGTCCGAGTCAAGGGGGAGGACATCCCCAAAACGGCTTTCCGTACTCGCTATGGCCATTACGAGTTTACGGTAATGCCATTCGGGCTCACTAATGCCCCGGCGGTGTTTATGGACATGATGAACAGGGTGTTCAAACCCTTCTTGGACTTATTCGTGGTGGTCTTCATCGACGATATCCTCATCTACTCCCGTACAGACGAGGAACACGAAGAACACCTGCGCACAGTCCTCCAGACCCTACGGGAACAGAAACTCTACGCCAAACTCAAAAAGTGTGAGTTTTGGCTCCGAGAGGTCGGTTTCTTGGGGCACGTGATCTCGGCGGCTGGAGTCGCGGTGGACCCAAAGAAGATAGATTCGGTGACAGACTGGCCCCAACCGACGACGGTGACGGAGATTCGGAGCTTCTTAGGATTAGCCGGGTATTACCGGCGCTTTGTGGAGGGTTTCTCCAAGATAGCCACCCCCTTGACCCGATTGACGAAAAAGGGGGAAAAGTTTGTCTGGACGGACAAGTGTCAAAGAAGCTTCGAGGAGCTCAAGGACAGGTTGACGCGAGCTCCGATCCTCGCCTTGCCAGAGCCTGGGGAGGACTATGAAGTATATTGCGACGCATCGCGGAATGGATTGGGTGGAGTACTCATGCAACGGGGGAAGGTGATCGCCTATGCGTCAAGGCAGCTCAAGGAGTACGAGCGGAATTACCCCGTGCATGATTTGGAACTCGCAGCGGTAGTGTTTGTGCTCAAGCTTTGGAGGCACTACCTGTATGGGGCACACTGTAATGTGTACTCAGATCATAAGAGCCTCAAGTACCTTTTCACCCAAAGGGAGCTAAATCTTCGACAAAGGCGGTGGCTTGAGCTATTAAAGGATTACGATCTAACGATCCACTACCACCCGGGAAAGGCCAACGTGGTGGCCGACGCCCTTAGTCGCAAAGGACAGGCCGCGGGAGCGGATGTAAGCGCCATTACGCAGCAGGATAGTCTAATTGCGGAGTTCTCGCGGTTGAGACTAGAGGTGGTGCCTGCAGGGACAGTCGCCCAACTTCTGACGCTAGTGGTCAGACCTACTCTGCTGGACAGGATTCTCGAAGGCCAATCGACTGATGATCAACTCCAGCTGGTCCGGAGTAGAATAACCGCCGACAAGGAAGGTGATTTTATGGTGAGCTCTGACGGTACAATACGATTTCGCGGACGAATCTGCGTGCCGGACCTACCGGAGCTCAAGGAGGAGATTCTGCGGGAGGCGCATACCGCCCCGTATGCGGCACATCCCGGGGGAACGAAGATGTACAAGGACGTCAAGCAGACCTTCTGGTGGCCCAAAATGAAGGAGGACGTGACCCGATTCGTGGCTCACTGCTTAGTGTGCCAACGGGTGAAGGCCGAACATCAACGGCCGGCGGGAAAATTGCAACCTTTACCGGTGCCCGAGTGGAAATGGGACATGATTACCATGGATTTTGTGACCGGTTTCCCGAGATCGCCACAGGGACACGATGCGATATGGGTGATCGTGGACCGTTTGACGAAATCGGCCCACTTTTTGCCCATACACACGACGTGGACCCGGGAACGACTGGCGCAAACCTACCTCGATGAGATAGTAAGGTTGCACGGTGTACCAACATCCATCACGTCGGACAGAGACACACGCTTTGTGTCGAACTTTTGGCGAAGTTTGCAACAAGCGATGGGGACCAAGTTGCACTTCAGCACAGCCTTTCATCCGCAAACCGATGGGCAATCGGAGCGGGTGATACAGATCGTGGAAGACATGCTTCGAGCATGCGTTCTGGACTTGGGCGAAGGGTGGGCACGGTGTCTGCCCCTGGTGGAATTTGCCTACAATAACAGCTATCAGGCCAGCATTCAGATGGCGCCGTACGAGGCCCTGTACGGGCGCCGCTGTCGGTCTCCGATATGCTGGGACGACTTAGGTGAGCGAAAGTTTCTGGGCCCAGATCTGGTGGAGGAGACCGAAGCAAAGGTGCGTTTGATTAAACAAAGGCTGCTGACCGCCCAAAGCAGACAGAAAAGCTATGCAGATAACAGACGCCGAGACTTAGAGTTCATGGTGGGCGAGCACGTTCTGCTCCGGGTTTCACCCTCCAAGGGAAACCGACGTTTCGGCATAAAGGGGAAGTTGAGCCCCAGATACGTGGGACCGTTCGAGATTCTGGAGCGCGTGGGACCGGTGGCGTACCGGTTGGCCCTGCCCCCGAACCTCGAACGAGTCCACAACGTGTTCCACGTTTCGATGCTCCGGAAGTACCTGGCAGACCCCTCTCATGCCTTGGATGCCTCCACCATTGAGCTACGAGAGGACTTGAGCGTCGAGGAGACGCCGGTGCGGATTTTGGCAAGAGAGGACAAGAAGCTACGCAACCGAACGATCCCCTATGTGAAAGTCCAGTGGAGCAACCACGAAGAGCGCGAGGCGACGTGGGAACTGGAATCAAAGATGAGGGAATGTTTTCCCGAGTTGTTTAAGTGAGGTTTGAGTTTAAGTTTCGGGACGAAACTTTTTATAAAGTGTGAGTGGTGTAGTGACCCGACCCTTTGGGGTATTTTCGAACTCACATGTAATCGCTTAGGCCTTAAGCGGAATAAAATTTATTTAATTTTCTTAAGTCGGCCGGGACAAGGTGGGTGTATTTTTCTGCGATAGAGCGCGAAAAACGATGACCGACGGTGCGATCGGATTCGAAATCCGATATCGGGATCTCCCGGAACGGGATCTTTAGCGATGCGGTAATTAGTCACGCATCGGTAACCGTGCAAAATATCTTGCACCCTAGGGATAAGGTGGGTTATCTCGGAGGGATAATTAATTAATTAATTAATCCGGTGACGGAAATTTAAATCCTCCTACGTACGAATTAATTAAGGGATTTAAATTGGTGGGATTTTATCTCGTGGATAGGATAAGGGATAGAATTCGGATATTTAATTAAGGGATTTAAATTGGTGGGATTTTATCTCGTGGATTGGATAAGAGATAAAATCCGGATATTTAAATCGGGGATTTGTTTTCCCCGGGATTATTTAATAAAGGTGATTAAATAATCGGTGACCAGGATTTAAAATTAAGATTTAAATATCCGGTAATTTGAATCCAATTGGGAATTGATTTCCCATGATTATTTAATAAAGGTGGTTAAATAATCGGTGGTCAGGATTTCAAGTAATTAAATAACCGGTGGTCAGATTTAAAGGTGATTAAATATCCCGTCAGTCGGATATTTACTTGAGAAATAGAAACGGGGAATTTTGGGTTTTCCTACGTACGTAAATAAAGAAATCAAACGATCAAATATGAGGGATCGACGGTAAGGATATTATTTAAGCAATTAAGTAATAGGGTTATCGGTAAGGATTAATTAATTAATAAATTAATTAATCGGAGTCAAAATACCCGAAAGGGATTTTGACGGTGCGTATGTGCGAAATTGGATAAAAAGGATAAATAAATAATAAGATTATTTATTCCCCCGTTACCAACGAAACCCTAATTGAGAAATACCGCCTCTCAAATCGCCTCTTTCGTGCGTACCGAAAACCCCAACCGGTGAGGAGAGAAAAGAAAAGAGGCGGAACCCCTAACCGGAGAAAGCGGAGGAACCCGATCGCCCCGATTCACGTGCCGGAGATCGGAGAACGAGACGCCATCGTCTACGGGGAGCGGATCCGGATTTTCCGACGCCGCGAGAAACAAGATCGGATCTTTTATTCCGATAAATTTAAGGTGAGTTATCATCGTTTCGTTTGATAAACAAATCGGGGGTTTTCCGTGTTCTTGTTAGATTATTTTAATCGGAACATCGTTCGCGGATTTTCGTCGGGTTTTGATCCATATTTATCCTCGTTCTTGATCGGGTGTGATCGAGGATTTTTATCGGATTTTAGTTGATGATTTTTAACGGGTTTCTTGTTATCGAACTTCCGATCGACGTTTTGGGTGTTCGTCGATCGACGGTTTAGCCGTTAGAATTACCGGGAATTTTCCGGAAATTTTCCGGGAGTTTTTCGGGCGACTCCGGCGGGACATAGTGGGTTAACGGGAGGCCGCCGCCGCCGTTGTTAGACGGGAGGCCGCCGCCGTCGTTACCATGTTCGCGGGGTCGTCGCCGGGATCCCACAGGAGCGAAAACGGAGAAGAAATCGCGAAACGGGAGCAAAAACGGCGGAAAAATAACGGAATTAGGGTTTACTGTGCAAACCCACGGCCGACGGTCCACGGCCGAAGCGTGCACCCGGTGCATGGCTCGGCCGCCTGCGGGCGCGAACCCGGTGCACCGCTGCGTGCGCCGGCCCGGCCCGCATGAGCGCGTCCACCGCACAGTGTGCACCCGGTGCGCGCCGCGACGCTCTGCAGCCGTGAACCCGGCGCGCGCAAATCCGTGCGCGGCCCGGCCCACCTCTGTGCGGTGCACGCCCCGGGCGTGCACCCGGTGCTGGCGCCGCAACCCGGGGCCGTGAGCCCGGTGCACGCTCGGGTCGTGCACCGGCCCGGCCCGGAAATGCGCGGTGCACGCTTTTGCGTGCACCCGGCGCATGCCGCCGCCGCCTGTCGCCGTGAACCCGGTCCATGGTGGCCCCCGTGCACCATCCGACAGCCCGGAGTTCTTTTGCTCCGTTTGGGTCCGTTTTTCCACCGTTTTGAGCGCGGTTTTCGCCGTTGGGATCGTTATTCCCGTGGCTTTCTTGGCATGGCCACATGGGACCGTCTTGGTCACTAAATTATAATGTTGGGTGCCGATTTCGCCGACGCTCCGCGCCTCGACGAAATTGTCGGGGGCGCGCCGTCGGGTCTTTCTCTCATCGTTTTCGTCGTCGGGGCTTCTCGGCTGGACCGTCGACGCCCCGAGTTGGCGATTAGCTGAGAGATTGGGTTTTGTTAGATTCCGTTAACGGTTTTGGGTTCCGGTTTCGGCAAACCGGACGGTGTTGGACTTTTCCGTCAAAAAGGGGTAAATTGGGTCCTTTGTTTTGGGATGTTAGTACACGTTTGTGACTATTATTGTCCGTGCGGACTTTTCTTAGGTCCAGGTGCGCAGCGGGGGAGCGCGAAGGATATGGGTGTTCCGTTTGCTCTCCAACAAGGTGGGTACGGTTGCGATGAGTGCAACCGGTGCTGTAAGTGCATCTATCGTCATTAAAAGTACTCGTTAATTTACCTAACAAAGTAGATGGATAGTTTAACCTTTCGATTAATGTTGTTTATCTAATAATTGTGCGGCTGCGGTCGCGGTGCCCACTACACGCCAATCTTGGCAATCCGGTTTCGGATGCTGCACGTACACAGGCGGATTGGCCTCCGCATGGGTGTACTTTTCCGGAAGAGTGGTCTTTATGACCCGTGTGCCCCGCAAAGGTAACGGTGCAAGCGGGGACCTCTTCGCGCCAGCTGAGGTGTTGCACCAGCACCGCGAAAGGGGTAAGAGCATCAAAGTAGGTGTTTGTGCACGAGGGGAGATTTCCGTCTCCCCGACAGGTGATCTGGGGATTGGTGCCCAGGTTAAATTAAATTAATGTGCAGGTGTCTAACGAAAGGTTACGGTGTATTCGGTGTGTTCGTATGTTTTCCCCCCTTGATATTGTTACACATCTACTTTGTTTGTCACTGACTTTACCCACTCCGTGACAGGTATTCCTAGGTGCGTTAGCCGGGATGGCGGTGGGACTGCGTCGTGAGGATCGTAGTCGGACTCTTGGTTATCGTATTTATGACTCATTTCCTCTTTATGCTATTTTTAGTTGCTTGTGGATTACTTTATTTGTGGACATGTATTAGCTAGCACTGTGGATGAGGTGACCCTTTATGTTTCATATTACTAGTAGTGCGTTTTCTTATGTTTTCATCCGCGGCATGTTTTCATGATAAGATAAAGGGTTGCGAAAATGTTTTCTCAAAAGGAAGTGCCGTGTGGGCACGGGTTTTACAACTCTGGGTTTTATCCTTTCCAAATATTGACGCCGCTTAAATGACATGCTTTAGTTAAATGATTTAACTCTGAACTTGGTGTATGTCTACTGTATGGTTGTTGGTTGGTGATTGATGTATGGTATTTGTGATTGAATGATATGTGTAAATGAGACGCCGTGCATATACAAAGGAGACTCTGTCCGTGGACAGAGTGAATTTGTGTATGTGGCGGTCTGGCACGCACCGGGGTTGAAGGTCTATGTTACCTTATTAAAAGAAAAAAAAAATAGACACGTCTTTCCGCTTTAATTGACTCAAAAACCCCCGGGGGCGTGACAGAACCACCCCGACTCGTGAGATTGAGTTTGGAGCCTTTGGAGGCAGAGTCGTGGTTGGTGGTGGTGGTGTGATTAAACGAGAGCCTCCATGTGCTAGAGAGTTTATGCAGTTGTTGAACTGCGCGCTCCAGGTTGGAGGGACGAGGCACACAGGATATGTGTATCTGGGAGTGGATTGCGCCAGGATACCTTTCAGTTTATTCAGTCCCTCCGTTTTAGGTTTTGACGTCTCGTTGGAGTAGGCGTTGTGTTTGGAGCGTGGCGCTGCAGTTCCTTTGGATAGTGATCTGCCGCCAGAGGCGAGTTCTGAATTTTGGCGCTTGGCGCCGGGTGATGGAGGACAGATCGGCCGGCAGAGGCATTTCTGATTTCTTTCTCCAGGATAATGAGTTTCCGAGATGCCGGAGATCGGGTGGACCCCGAAGGCAGCATCAATATTTATATCAGAGTGGCGCAACGGTAGCGTGGATTTGTTATCTGCGGAGGACCTTATTCGTCGCCTCAATGTGATCAGGGACAGAGGTCGTGATCCCTTGTGGATAGTCCTGATCTTCAGGCAGATTGAGCGACAACCACTTGCTTTGAGCGGATGAATCTGTGCCGCCCGGTTGGAGGGCGCCACGGTAGTGGATCGAGTGTCGCAAGTGGGATTTCACCACAGTAGTCGGAGTTAGAGCATGTTCCACTCTTGCATGGGCTAGAGGCAGATTTGTTACCACGTGCACTAGAGGTACAGGTTCCTGTTGTTGTTGTGCATGTGGAGGAGGCTTTTGGATCATGTCCAGTGCGGCCGAGACCGCGAGTTACCGGCAGAATTATTGGAAATTGTGGCAATTCGGTGTTTCGACCCTGTGCTTGAGATTGATTTGCACAATGCCACAGAATGTTTGACTGCGGCGAGAGAGGACTTTGATCTTTGGCAAGGCGGACAAGAGAAGGCTTGCTTGTTGAGATTGTTCGAGCACACAGGTTTTAGTGACAGTGTGAGAGGTGCTTATGGCGGCACCGGGACTCAGGAATATCCTTGTTGCTCATGAGATCCCGGGTGTGATTTCACCTGAGCTGTTGATAATGCCGCCGGTTAGGGAGATAGAGATTGCGTTGGACGTGGTTCGGGGAACCGCGCCACCCTCGACAGCACCTCATTGGATATCGCCTGTAGAGCTGAGAGAGCTGATGGCGCAGTTGCAGGATCTGATGGATCGAGGGGTCTGTTTGACCTAGTGCCACGCCGTTGGTATACGGTGGTGATGCCACGCCGTTGGTATACGGCGGTGATGCCACGCCGTTGATACACGGTGGTGATGCCACATCGTTGATACACGACTGTGAGGGTTCTTTTATGGTTCGAGTGTAGACAGGTCTGGGTGGTATCCAGGACCTTTTGATAGAGTTATACTCCGGCAGTTATTGTAGGATGCGAGT
Source organism: Tillandsia fasciculata (assembly GCA_029168755.2). Taxonomy (NCBI): domain Eukaryota; kingdom Viridiplantae; phylum Streptophyta; class Magnoliopsida; order Poales; family Bromeliaceae; genus Tillandsia; species Tillandsia fasciculata. The sequence continues at coordinate 20,221 of JAQOTM010001315.1, read as the reverse complement.
ACCTACTTGGAATCAGACAGCCGAGGATTTTGCCTAGATGGCATTCAGGATCCGGTAAGGGCATTATGAGCTCATAGTGAGGCCAAATGGAATAATTAATGCCCTGTTGTTTTCAAGATTTGAGGAAATGTGTGTCCTAGTTGTACTTGGACAGATTGGGAGTGGTGTTCCCCGAGGATATTTGATTTACTCCCAGAGCGACTTGGAGCACGAGGGGCACTTGGGGATATGCTACCGTGCCTGTGTGGATGAAGCTGTATGCCAAGTTATTGAGATACAAGTTTTAGCTTCTGAAGCTTACCTTCGTGGGTCACATTGTGTTAGCCATAGGAGCGGCGGTGGAAATTCGGCCAAAAATGGATGCTAGTTGAGATTGGCCGAGACCGACAGTTATTGTTGAAGTGATTAGCTTCTTGGACTGAACAGTGCCAGTAGAGCTGGACGAATGGATGATGAGGTTGATACCAGTGCCGACTATAGCTTTGCCAGAGATGGGAGATGAACTTTTGAGTGTTTGTGATGCCTCCCATAGTGGCTGTGGAGTTACCGTGGGTTTATCTATGGTCCGCGCTTTATCAGTTCAACCCTATGGGTATTGTGATAGGACAGATTCCCGTTTTGTTGGTGGTTGTGATCCCACAGATAAGCCTCTCATTAAGCTCACTACTTCCAGCTTTGTTTGATATGTCCGGGCATAGACCATGCCTGTTTGGTTATCAGTTCTGTTTATTCGGCATTCCTATTCTCTACTGTATGTTGGAATCAGAGTTCAGTTTCTGTATACAGCTTCTGTGATGCAGTCTCAGTCGTACTGCACCAGTTGAGACTACAGCTTTCGGCATCTCGAGTGGGATTTTCTCGGCTTGTCGCCGATTGTTCGGACTTTGGCCGCGAACCTGAGCATCAGCATTATGATCGCCCTTTTGAGCCAGCTTTCAGTCACGTTTATCGATGGTTTGGCCACCGTCAGGGTGCTCTTTGCTAGTTGAGAGGTCAACTTCGACCCGTGGGTCCGTTTGGGTTATGATAGCATGTTGAGTGACCAACAGTGGCATGAGATTGTATCTCTAGGGGTCCTTTTTTATAGTAGCCTGCGGTTGAGTAGTCCACTCGGGTGGTTTGGATCAGAGAGTGACCTAGTGAGGACCCCAGTTTGTTGGATTCTTTCCCTCTTGGATGATCGTGTGGGTGTGTTCCTGGTCGCCCTAGTTGAGTGGACACTAGGGTGTGGTGTTGGTGCATGTGGCATGGTTGATCTCTCTTTTCCCAGCTTTTTGGAGTCCCTGTGGTTTTCCGCGTCTCAGCTCGGGAGTGTTACACTTTTGGATCCCTCGCCCGTGATTGACTCGCTCTGTTTGAGATCTGTGTGTGTTTGGAGTACGAGGGACGCCCGTTGCGAATTCTGGCTCGTGAGATTAGAGGTTGCGCAATCGGGCTATGCCGTGCTGGTTGTAGCTATTGTTGTTGTTGAGGAGTGGTCACGGGTAGTGAGCAGCAACTTGGAGTTGGAAATGATGATATTGAGTACTTATCCTTGGTGTTTGTGACTCCTGGTGGAATTGAGCTAGTTTCGAGGACGAAACTTTCTTTAGTGGGGGAGGATGTGAGGACCTGGATCCCCATGAGGTGATTACTGGCTGACCAGCAGCTTCTGGAGGCCTATGTGGCGTGTCGGTGGCATTTGTACACCAATTGGACACTTTTGATGGACTCAGAGTGTTTAATTGATCACGAGAGTAGTCTGATGACTCCGTTGGAACTTCAGAAGTGGTTTCGCGCGCAATGGATATTAAAATTGGACTCAGCGCGAAGTTTGGACCAAGGAACACCTTTCCGGATGCCTTCGGCAATTTTTAGAGTTGGAATTTGGCAAATCGGACTTCGGATTTGGAATCAGCGCGCGAAAACGTTGAAAATGGACTTTTCACTTGCATTTTTCGGAGTCTGGATGATTCGGCACGTTTTTCGAGACATGGGTACTGTTCCGGCACCGGCGGCGGCGGCGTGCGGCGGCGGGCAGCGGCGGAGCGCGGCGGTGCAGGCGCGGGCTGGTGCGCGGTCCACCGCGGGGGCGTGCACCGGTCGCGGGCCACGTGGCGGCTCCCGGTTGGGCCGGCGCAGCGGGCGCGGTCCACGGGAAAGGCGGGTGTACGGTGGACCGGTGGGGGGACGCGTGGCGGACACCGGTTGGCCGGTCCGCGTGCACGCGGTCCACGGAGCGGGTGCAGGCCGCCTCGGGGCGCGTGCGTGCAGGGTGGCAGGCGGCGACGCAGACGCGCACGTGGGCGCCGCCGGGGCTGAGTGCGGTCCACGTGTCGACGCCTCCGCGCTCCACGTGTCGTACGGCGGGAGGCCGGTTTTGCTGTCGCCTGTTTGGCGGGCGACGTGGAGGCCCGCGGGAGTTTCGGGCTGCTACAGTGTTGGGCCGGCCCAACACTGTGCGCGCCCGAAAGTCCTCCTGCGCCCGGAAATGGGGACTTGTTCGGTATTTTGTGAATTGTTTCCTGGAGCCTATAAAAGGGACCCGAGCTTCATCTTCTCCCTTTTTTTTCGCGTTTCGGAGCTTCAAACCGCCTGGAGGTCCACAGCAAAGTTGCTCCCCTACTTGTTACGCACCCTCTGGAGGATTTCTAGGACTTTTGGTGGCACGCTTATCGAGGTTTCCATTTTTACGGTGCGGCGCGACGCTCGTCCATTTGGGTTCCCCTTCGTCGCGTTACGGTGCGCGAGCTCCCCCGGCCTACTCCGACCACCTTTTCAGGCGATTCTTGCGCCGTTGGATCCGCATCAGACAGGGCTACAATTTTGGTATTTTCTTCTTCCCCTAGTTTCGCGGTTTTCGAGGTGTTTGTTCGAGCTTACTGTGACCCCATTTCTGTGATGGAGATTTGGGCAGCGGCATGGTTTTTCGGCGATATCTCCTCAACCGGGCATCGTATGGCGACGTGCTTATACACTTTTTTCATCTACTCGACGCAAGGAATATCACAGTATTTTTCTTGGATTTTTCTGAGTTTTGCCCGAAGGTATATGTTCTTCCCCTTATCTGTAAATGGAATTACAGTTATGTTGCTGTGTGGTTTTGCGCACCTGTACTGTGGAATTTGTAACTCGGCCTACGGGGCTCGGAATTGGACGTGCAGGTACTCGTTTCGAAGGTATCGACGCGAGGATTGCTGTGATATTTTTATTGGATTTTTCTGGGTACTTTCGGCAGGTGAAATAAGCATATCTTTGGGACTGATTTTCTGTGTGTTGTGCGTGGTTAATTTTGGGAATGAAAGTGTAATATTGGACCTTATTGTTGTACCCAGGGGTGTTTCCAAGTGTTGCTGGACCCGATGGATCTGTAGACTTTGATTTCGGGGAACTTTTAGTTGTTTGGAGCCACGGCTTGCGCGACATGTACCGAGGGTGCAATTTTGGCAGATTTTGGACTGTGAGCGTCTACACTCTTCACCGACTTCAGGTTTGCCTTGGTTTAAGCGCTTCAGGTGGGTAAGCTTAATATCAGTAACTGTATAAGGCAATGATTATGTTATGGCGAATATAAGTGCACTTGTGGGGATGTCACCCCTCTATGACTGATGCATGCATGTTTAGGGTACATGGTTTATGTTTGTAAGGTAGGTAAGCTTAATAATGATATTTGTATAAATGATTGCAAGAATAGTATTTATGAGGTATACTGAGGACTTGCATGACTTGGACATCTATGTGATGATTAGTGTAAGCTTACCTAGGATAATGTTACCCTATGAGATTATGTAACATGCCATGTTAGCACATAGCCTTTCATGTGGTTGGTTTATGCTTTGGGATAGGATTTTGTAGCTATGTGCGGATTTTCACTCTGAGGAGTTATTGTAATCGAGGATTACGATCAGGTGTAGGCATGTGGTTTACTTTCTATATCATTCTTGAGGACAAATGCATGCTTGTATGGACATATAGTTAGGCCACCTTTTTATTGCTACACTATTTATTGAAACTTGACTTAGGAGAAACCATGCTTTTCTTTTCTCCTTCCTGTTGGTCAGGTGGTCAGTGTTGCTCGGGTTCGAGCAGGGGTCTGGATAGTGTAGTTGGGACTTCGTGTCTGGGACAGGTTGGATTAGTTTGTGGGGTTTCGCGGCGACCGCGGATATTGGGCGGTTGACCGGATATTACTTATGCATCAGATTGGATGTCAGTTTCCTCTAGTGGATGGGGTTTCCCACTTATCGTTTAGTTGCATTCGACTGAGGTCGGGTCTTTCTTTGGTGGTTGAGTTTTCCCACTTTGATCAGATTGTGATCAAGTCCTGCTATACAGAGATACTTGTTACTGAGATACTTTACTCGTGTGGGTCGCTCCCCTCGAGTGCCACTCTGGAGGTAGGCTTTTCGGACCCAGCCTTGTGTGCCGGTCTGATACTTGTTGGATGTGAGCCGTGCGGGCCGATCTTTTCGGACCCAGCCTTGTGTGCCGGTCTGATACTTGTTGGATGCGAGCCGTGCGGGCCGATCCTTTCGGACCCAGCCTTGTGTGCCGGTCTGATACTTTTTGGGATGCGAGCCGTGCGGGCCGATCCCGCGGTTTCGAGCCTTGTGTGCAGATTCCGCTGAGCAGGCAATGCCAGTTTTACTGGCGGCACTTTGGATTGGGTTTATTACAGATATTTGCCTTATTGTTGAACTCGTGTCAGGGGGACCGAGTGGGGTCTAGTAGCTATGTTTAGACCAGTGCTAGTGTTGTTGGGATCCATTTGGAGACTGTGGTCCCGAGGTCTTTGTGAGTTGTTGACCGTTGTGCGAGAGGCTTGGTGATCTTGAGTTTATCCGTTCTGAGAGAGAGCGTGGATTTTGACTATAGCCTGCATGAGCCACTACTCGATAGCGAGTTAGTCCGTTTGGACACCCTACGTAATTCCTGCCCGTCAGTGGGAGGTGGTTGTAGGTGGGCGCAGGTTTGACTGGACCAGATGTGGCAGTCAGCTCGATTGGGTCGATTGTGCACTTCATGTGCTAGTGGTGGCATACCATTATTTGGTTCTCCCCTTTTGAGCATTTAGATAGAGGCATGGTAGCTGTTGAGAGTCTCCAGCTTTCCTATTTCAGTCTTTACTGCTTTGGTTAGTTTATGTCTCTTGAGGACTTGGTGGGCGGACCGCCGGGTCTGGCGGTGGTACCCACTGAGAACTCCCTTTTTGGTGTAGTTCTCACACCCTTTGGGGGTCTCCCCCCCTCCTTTTTCCTTCCTCTTCCTTGTTTTGCAGAGTCTTAGTGGGTGTTGCGGATTCTGCGGTGGTTGTTCGAGGCGAGGGAGTCGCGTGCTAGATCCCTACCCGTCGTTGGAGAGTAGCGGTACCCTTCAGAGGAGATCTTCAGTAGATTAGTTGTGTTATTTTCCCTCTTTTGAGAGACTGATGTAGTGAGGATATATTATGTATTGAGAGACTGTACACTGCTGTATTTATTGGAGTTACCTCCCGGTTAGATTCAGAGCTTGTATTTGAGGATATTGTATTATTATTATTCTTTTGGGAGGCGGACATTGTTGTATTATTTTCAGTTGTACAGTGATTGTTTTTAGTTATACAGCAGGTTTTATTTTTAGCTCTGATATCTGTTTAGCTATAGTACTTTTCTTGCAGGTAGGACGCTTCGCCTATGCGGGTTTGGCATAGGTGGCGGATCTGTTGGCGGGCCCGGGTCGCAGTTTCGACCCCGGGGCGTGACAGTGGTGTTGATGCTGTCCCTGCCGTGACCGCAATCCAAAACTACACTCCATCCACTCAAACCATGCAGGGGGGTGCAAAAACTCCAGTCTCAAACAACTAGGAAGGGGGGTATTACATCTGGTACCAAGCGACCTGCTATCCTGGCGCCCTTCAAACGGGTAGCCCATCTCATCCTCTCGATGTGGGTGGTCGTCGCCCTGGCTGCCGCGACGTCGTGGCCTAATCTGGCTGGCGGTAAGTCGGAGGAGCTCCTTCATCTGGGAGAGGTAGCGGGGGTGCTGTTGCAAGCGGCATCACTGTAAGTACTGCTCGAGGGCATGCTGCCTGAAAATGACCTGTCTGTCCACATGAAAAGCATCGCCCCTGTCTATAGTCACACTGCTGCACTGCATGTGGCCCACCGCAGATGACACACTCATCCTGATACTGCTGCTGGTGCCTCGGCTGTGGGGGACCTCCTGATCTCTGTCTCCTCTGAAATCCGCGGCTTTCCGTCTGGGGTTGTGATGGCCTCGGGGGTCTCGATCTACTTGTCTGTCCAAAATCAGGTACTGGATGCCTCTTCTCGGAGCTAGTCCCTGGCACTCCGTCCCTCTCTGCCATGGTCGCTGTCCCTCGGGAAACCCATCGAGCACGCTCTATCGCTGCATCTAGGTTTGGTGACCGATGCGAGTGAACAAGATGATAAATATCCTGGTGCAATCCTCTCTCAAACAAATCCACCCTCTGGGCCTCATCTGGGGCGACATGTGGCACACTGTTCAACAACTTCTGGAACTCCCGAATGTACTCCTGAAGTGGTCGATCACCCTGCTGCAATCGTCGGAGATCCCCTTCTAGTTTCTGCTTTGCACTATCGGGAAAATAGGCCCCGCGTAGCAAAGCCCGAAACTCAGGCCACGTCATCAACTGAACCCCTGGCGGTCCAACTGGGCGGACTCGACGCCACCAAATCTCGGCGTCCTTTCCAAGTAGTGCGCCCCCAAATGCACCTGGTGCTCATCCTTGATGAAGAGGTTCTCAAACAATTTCTCCATTGCCGCAATCCAATTCTCAACATCCCACGGCTCTGAACTCTGCCCTGAAAATCGCGGGGGATGGAACTGGTTGATATACGCTAGCCTGTCGGTGAGCTCCCTCTGCTCTGCCTCTGTCAATGGAACGATCTGTGACGAGGTCGACGAAGTCGCTGCTGGGGGCGCTGCTGAAGATGTCCTCTGCTCAAGCAACCTCATCATACGTTCCATATTTTCCCCCTGGAGCTTGGCTGCCTCCTCCTGGCGTTGCAACGCCTCTGTCATCTGGGCCACCTGAGCCCGTAGCTCCTGGGCCTCAATCTGCCTGGCCCGCTCGGCCTCCTCATCCAAAGTCGAACGCCCTCTCGTCGCTGCACGACGTCTCGGCGGCATCACAGGTAACTCTGCAACAAATACAAATGTCAGGACGTAATAACCAAACGACCCAATCCAGCGAGAGTCTAGAACTTGTTATACTTCCAAAAGTATTATGTTGTCTGCAGCCAACATAATCACTTTGAGCGAATAACAAGCAAAATCACTCATCCCATCCCTTGGGAGAGGTAAAAACTCAATCAGGACTCTCGCTAAGTCACGACTCTCACGTAGTCATCCTAATGTCCAACCACAATAGCCTAGGGTTTCTAAGTCCCCAACGACCTACAACCTAGGCTCTGATACCACTCTAATCTGTCACGCCCCGGGGTCGAAGCCGCGACCCGGGCTCGCTAACAGATCCGCCATCTGTACGGAAACTGCCGTACAGACGAAGCGTCTAACCTGCAAAAGATAGAACTACAGCTACACAGATATCAGAGCGGTAATAAAAGCTGTAATATAAAATCACACTACTAAAAGCTGAACATAAATACAAGTCTATCTCCCGAATACAAGATGATACAAGTAGAAAACAACCTATACAACATCTACAAATCCACAGGGGAGATAGCTAAAACTAGAAATAACCATTCATGATCAACTCCCACAGTCCGGGATGGTACATCTACCTCACTCTAAAATAACAATGCTGGTAGGGAACTATCTCGCGACTCCCTGTCCTCGGTCCGTCAAGCCAGCTCGGGCAGGAACGGAAGAAAGCCTCAGCAACCTGTCACCGACAGAGGGTGTGAGAACTACATCCTACAGTAGTTCTCAGTGGGTACCGTCTCCAAGAACCACGGTCTGCCCACTAAGTCTACTAGAGGCATAAGATAACAGAATGAAACTGATATAATGAAAGTATAAGCTGGAAAAACATCTACAGCTATCATGCCTCTATCTACTATGCTCGATAAAAAGGAACACAGATGATGGTATGCATCCACTCTCTACTGACAATATGTCACAAGTACTATACTCAGAGAAAACTCTACTACAACACATGCTATGTCAACACTCTCTCAATGTCACCCAATCTCAATGACTGTCCCACTTTGGACCAGTCAAACAGCCTGCGCTCACCTACTGCCACTACGCCCAAACAGGACTTGGTCTTACGTAGGGTGTCCCTCAAGGACTATCTCAATCTCAAGCGAACTCTAGTGTATCAACTAGTCGCATCATCGCAGCCTCGTCAGGCTCGGTATCAACATCGCACCCGGGGCGTAGCTCGAGGGGAGCGACCCCAACGAACTCAAGTATCTCAAGTAACTCATAACTGGCATGAAATGCCAGGCTCAGCAGGCTATAATCCACGATCAAACAGATCGGTATCACAAAGCTCAAACACAACCCAGTCGGAAAGAACCTCGACTCAAAAAGGAAAAGCCCAAACCCTCTCACAGCTATGTCGGAGAACTCTCAAGGACTCCAGCTCACAAACGCTAACTCTCTAAGGAAGGCATCACACAGCTGGGACCGCCGTCACTCCAACGGCTCCCACAACGACACCCCACTCATAGACGAGAAGAGCCGACTGACGCGGCAAGGTCCAAGAATCCCGATAGACTGGTGCCTAGAGCCCCAATCAAACAAGAACAGACTCTAGGCTCAGCCTATCGAAGTTCTCGATCCTTTACCGTTCAGGGATTCGGCCCCTCTCGGTTAAAGTGGGAAAGTATCCCAACTCAATGCTCTAAACTCTGGCTGGAGATGCTCCACAGCCAAAACCACGAAGAGTCCGAAAACCCCGGGAGCCTACTACCTACGACCCCAATCAAACAAGAATAGGCTATAGGTGTAGCCTCCCGTTGTTTTCGGCCCAAGAATGAAACCAGCCCTTAGAACCCAGATACCTCACCCTGGCGGGTGAGGGAATTTAGAAAAAGATGACCTTTATTATAAAATATCATTTCTCCTCAACCCCCTTGGGGTGAGGATAAAATTTACTCTTTTTGAAAACTGTCTTGAGTTGAGAAAACCAGCTTTTATGGATTTTAGTTCTTAAGAAAATTAGTTGAAAACAAGTTGTTTCCCGAACTCCCAAGGGTGACGCCTTTGCCCAATCAAACAAGAACAGGCTCCGGTGACCCCCTAGGAATACGGAAGAAAAATACGGTTTACTAAAATCATGAGTTCAAAAGCAATCTGGGTTCAAGGTCCTGATAAATCACGTACCCCACGATCACAACGTGGTAGTGACGAGAAACGATGCAACAACTAGAAACCCGGGACCACCGTTTACTCTAAACGGTTCCCAAACCACCAACACTGGCCTAACACAGCCACCAGACCCCACTCAGCCCCCAGGCCCGAGTGAAACACCCATCCCACAAAACTCTGACCACTCGGCCCACTACCCGGGCGAGGAACCCTATGTCCAGAAGGAAATGCAGTGTGTGGAATGTCTAAAGCATAATAGAACCTAGCCCAGATTAAGGTTCTCTATTGGTCTGGTTGAATACATGCAACATATGACGGGGGTGCTAGTCAAGTTCCAAGAAACACTTAAACTAGCATGCAATCCTATCATAATAGAATTAGAAGGAAGTCCGTAGACTTGGAGAGAAAACCAACCCACCTCTGATCGCCCCCAATTGCTTGTCGACACTTGCAATTGGGCTCAGCGGGCTTACCTTGTCTCCACGAGGTCGCACGCAACCCGAAGTACGATGCCGGAACCCGCACGCAAAACGGAGTCACAAGGTCGCGTCCCAGTCAGATGCTAAAACTACACTGCAAACTGCCAGGAAAGATGAACTCTCCCAAGCTCCCCACGAACCACCACCAAGCGAGTCCGGCAATAAAAAATAGCAACCCAAAACAGCCTTTTTCGAAAACTCCCTTTCGCTTCATCTTCGCTTTTCTCTTTTCCTTTCCTTCTCTCTTCCTTTCTTTCTTTCTGCTTTCTTTGCTGCTTCGTGGAGCTACAGAGGAGGAGGAAGATGGTAGGTGGAGAGGGTAGGCTAACTCGAGGGTGAGGTTACCTCCAAAATGATAAGCTTAATAATTAGCCCACTAATTAAGCCCAACCTTAATAAAAACCCCTTTTCACAGCTTAATAAAATCCAGGATCCATGTACCTCACTCCACACAATCAGCCATCACGCTGAGTAGACCCAATTATAGTATTCCTATCAATTATAATATAAAATATTCAAAATGGCCCTCGACAACTCACATTTTGCCTTCGGGCCCTCCGCGCTGCCACGAACCACAACGAACCCCGCTGTAAATCGAAAATACAACGCGTCAAAGCTTCTTCTCTTCAAAAAGCTCATCCGTTGAGTCGGGGTGCTCAACCGAAAAACGGCTCGAAAATGTCAGTTCCGACTCACTTTTTGCCCTCTGATCCTCCGCGTAAGTCCGGAACCTCCCGAACTTCGCTGTAAACTGAAAATATACTGTTCCAAAGGTTCCGAATTTTCGGCACTCCACTGTGAGTCAGTAATTCCAAAACTCATCCTCAATCGGCATGACGAAGCCCGGAAAAATCCCGAATCGAGCTGGAGCTTCTGCGTTGATCCAAATAACCCGGCATCACTGTAACTCAGATGCAACATGTCCGAGGCAATCTCACCACTCCAGGCTCATCTCTATTGATCGGAGCGGCTGTTGGAAACCGGTACGGTTGGGTGCATCCGGTTGAGGAAGTAGGAAATTCTACTACCCCAAAACCTCGCTCTAGATGGTCCAAAGAGGAAATCGAAAGATCTTCTTACAATGGGAAAGGTATGAACGCTTTATTAATTCTCTTTCCTCGACTGAGTTTACACGAATTTCCGCGTGTGAAACCGCGAAGGAAATTTGGGATATTCTCAAAATTACACATGAGGGTACTAATCTTGTAAAAATTCAAAAGCTCCAGATGCTTACAAGTCAATTTGACTCTATTCATATGGAAGAGCATGAATTGTTTACAGATTATTACACTAGACTTCAAGATGTAATTAATACATGTGCTAATTTAGGAGAAAAGATCCCGGAGTCGAAAATTGTAAGAAAGATTCTTCGGACTCTTCCGGAACGGTTTAGGGCAAAGGTTACCGCCATTGAAACCGTTAGTCATCCGGATGAGATGAGTGTAGAGGAATTAGTAGGTGCTTTGCAAACTTATGAGATGACTTTTCCTACTAATCAATTTCTTCCAAGTCTTCTTCTAAGCTTACAGGTATTGCATTCAAATCAACAAAGGAAGAAGATAGCGAATCGAGTTCCGACGATGAAATCTCTTTTGCCGATTTTGAAGAACAATTGGCGCGGATCACAAAGAAATTTCGTCGGAAATTTTGGAAGAATCGAACCGATGGATCTTCATCCACGAAACCATCTAAAGGATCATCGGGTTCTAAATCCTCTAAACTCAAAGGCGTTGCAAAACCTTCTAAAGAAAAAGAAAAAGATGATTTCGAAGGGGAAATCCGATGTTATCGATGCAATAGGCTACGGCCATATTTCAACGGATTGTCCTTCTAAGAAATCATACAAAAAGAAGGCTTTGCAAGCAAAAACTTGGGACGATTCTAGTTTCGATGAATCGACCTCAAGTGAAGAGGAAAAAGAAAAAATTGTTGCTTTTCATGCCTCTCAAATTCCCTCTTCTAATTTGTGCTTATCATCTTTAGTCACTGACTCTATTCCTTTGATTTTGCATGAAACATCAACATCCGGAGGAGAGTCATCAAGTGAGGGGGAGTCGGACGAAGAAGAACTCGTTGAGGCATACCAACAACTTCTTGCGGAATCAAAGAAGATGGCCAAGCATATCAAGAAGTTGAGGAAGCAACGACTTGAGGTTCAAGACGAGAATCAAGCTTTAAAGATCAAACTTCATGATCTCGAGGAGGAACAAGGACTTTTATTGGATAACAATAAAATCCTCCAAGAAAAGTTAAACCAATCGGAGACAAACGCAAAATCATATATGGACAAGATTGGTTTTCTAGAAAAGCAGTTTGAAGAAATTCATGTCACCAACCAAGCTTTGACCAAGCAAGTTCATCAACTCAAATCCGACATACAAAGGCTTTCAACCGGTTCCAAGAAACTTGATTGTATGTCCGGATTAGGTCAAACAAGCAAGGTTGGTTTGGGATTTAAAAAGGACCAAACTGTGCATGCTTCAAGTTCCACAAATAAATTGAAAGGAAGAACTTGTCACCTATGTGGACTTGAAGGACACTTGGTGAAGAATTGCCCGAAAAAGAAAAGAAAAAATCCTTCGGCAACTTCATCTACGGAGCGGACTCAACGGAATCAAAAGACACATCAAGTCAAAGGAGTTCACTCAACCCACCAAAGGTCCGAGCCACAACATCAATCATACAAGTGGATCATTGCGAGGCAAAGACCTAAGGTGGATCAACAGTCAAAGCGGACAACCCCCGGCCACAACGAATCAAGACAACCCAAAATCCAGCGATTTTGGATTCGGAAAGGTGATATCTTTCCTTGTCTTAAGTTCTAAATAGCTTATGACTGTATGTAATGCTTTGATTGGTTTTCCTTTCATATTTTTCTTAATCTCTGCATTACATGTTTTCAATGCTCTTTGTTTTTATACTTTGTTTTTTTTTGAACAAAAGGGTTTTTAACGAACAAGTGCATTGAATAAAAAAAAGGGGCTTCACGTTCATTCACTCCAAATTAAGTTTTCTTGGATTATCAACTTGACTCCATATTCATAATCTTGAAGACACTTCATTTAGAGGAGTTGTTTAATTGAGCATTGGTTAAATTGACTTTAATTGCATCCTTTCACGCATTTAGAAATTTATTATGCTTTTGATATCATAATATTTCAATGTTGCAATGATCATTTATGTTAATTAATTCATCTTTTAAGTGATCAAAGTCAATTTCTCTCTCAATGATCTCTTGGTATAGTCATTATCATATTTGATTGCTTAGTCGAGTATGAATGCGAGATCAATTTTGGTTGAATACCTTATATATTAAATAATTGATAGCCAATTGAGGGGGAGTCAAAGAAAAGTAAAATGCTCAAAAGATGTGGAAAGAGCTACATCCCAATGAGGAGTGTGAAAACTACCACCACATGGAGGAAAAGAAAAAAGAAAAAGATACCCCATGTATGCAAAGCAAATTTTGTTTTAAAATTGTTGATGAAATGCATATTGAAATACTTGACTCAGTCATATTTCATGGTTGGTATAAGGTGGGATTTTTGATAAAAGATGCTCAAAGAGCCACTCCTTCAACAGATTGTCTAGATATATTATCTAACTTATCTGGGATTTCAAACATCTATTGATCTTGGTATTTCATTTTCTTTACCAAAATTGATGATTTGATAAAGGCATTACGCATAAGATCAGGTTAGATGTGATTGAAGTTGTTCAACTTTAAGAGTTTTAATTTTCATAAATTTTCATTTCATTTTTGAGTATTTTTGATAGATTTTGTATAATCTATTTCTTGTTGCATGAAACGATGACTTTTGTTTAAAGTTGATGCGCTAAAGTGCTTACATACTCTTTCTGGTTTTTATTTTTCTAAATTATTCTAATGAAAGGAATTTGGATTGAATGACATCTGTGTGAATTCATTGTTTTTCAAAGCACTTAAATGGATTTCTTGATGGAATACAAATCGGTATTTGAAAAGATTCCAAAATCTGGATTTGTTTCAAGAAATTATTTGATTTTTGCTTTCTGGTACCGGTACGCAATCTGCATTTTTGTTATATACCGGAACTGAGCTTTTATCTCTCTTTCTCTATGAACTAATTTCCTTTTGTCTAGTATGTTCACTGTTTGACAATTTGTGACAAAAAGGGGGAGAAGAGAAATGACGGAGATGAGATCATCAAGAGAGGACAAACGAAAATGAAAAAAGGGGGAGAACAGAAAATGATGATCGTATCACAAAGGGGGAGAACAGAGTTAGATGCTCAAGATAGGGGGAGATAAAAGAAAAAGATTGAAAGAGCCGAAAAACAAAAGAACCAAAAGGACGAATCAAATGTAGGATTTTAATTTCTAACGACTAACGTTTGATTTTGTTTGGAGTTTTGTTTTGCAGGAATTACATCACTTAAGACTCCAAGTCCTAAGTCATAGAGTATGTTCTAGGACTGTTTGGTTCAAATGTAATTTTGTATTTATTGGATCTTTCACGCAAAGAAAATCAATGTTTTGGTGATGACATTGAATTTCGATTTTTTGGTTTAAGATGAGTGACTTGAGCGTTTTTATGTATTTTTGGGTTTTGTCACGAAATTGCCAAAGGGGGAGATTGTTACGGCATTTTGGTGTTGGCATATTTCGTGAGTCAAGTCAGTGAGTTGAGTCGGAGTCTTAAAGGGATCAAATTGTCAATCAGCAATCAAAGACTTAGAGAAGATTCAACAAGAGCTCAAGTTGACACTCAGTGTCTTGAGTCTTGAAGATTGAAGATGAAGAATTGTGGATCAGTTACATCAATCTCAAGAAGAAAGTATTCAAAAGGATCAGGTATGTTTAACTAAATAATTTTGGTGATCCGAATACTTTCTTATAGTGTAGAAACACTTGGATGAATTTTTAATTGCATAAAAATCAAAAACTGGACATGGGACATGTTCAGGATCCGGATCAGACAATCCAATCCGGATCCCGAAGGGTATTAGTTCATGTGCAAATCCAATCCGGATCCAAGCCTATTCTGATCCGGATCCCGAACATTGGATGTTGCTGAAATTCATGAACGATCCGGATCGGGCTTGCGATCCGGATCCCGAACCCTTGGATTTCTGGAATCGTCAATCTCGTTACGACGATCCGGATCGCAGTAATCCCGATCCGGATCGCCGTCCTGAAAATTTCCAGATAAGGTAAGTTTTTGATTCTTATCTCTTTCCAAAGGTTTCTAAACTATAAATAGACATTTAGGGTTTCTCAAAAACGGGGAGCACGGCCGATCAATTTATAAAACACTTGAGAGCAACCCTAGAGGCTAGGTTTTTATCGTTCTTCTTTATAGCCTCTTTTAGGTCAATTCGACGGTTCTTCAAGAACATATCTTTTGTCGAATTGATCTAATCTTTGCTTAGAGATTTTTTCCATGGATCTTCATTGATAATCTAAGCAAAGGATCACCATCGAAGCCAATATTCTTACCGGCTGAGTTTGCGTCGTGGATTCGACGTGGCATCGTGGATTCGGTGTGTTGAAGGCGTTTCGTGGATTCGAAACGTGTGCTCGTGGATTCGAGTGGCGTTCGTGGATTCGAACGTGTGCAGTGGACGTGCAAACGGTGGAGCGCAAGGTCCGAAGAAATTGAAGGAGGGGTTGAATCCGTGGAGACGGTAATCACCTTGTTATTCTTCTTTTCTTAGTGGATTGTTATTGCGTGGACATCCAACCGGTCAGCGCAAGGTCCGAAGAAGTTGAAGGAGGGGTCGAGTCCGTGGAGTCGGTAATCACCTTGTTATTCTTCATTTCTTAGTGGATTGTTATTGCGTGTTGGTCCCGTGGTTTTTCTCCTGGATTGGAGTTTCCACGTAAATCTCGGTGTGTTGATTTTTATTTTCCGCATTATTTTTTATTTTTGCACTGAGATTGGTTTTTATAATATTACACCTATTCACCCCCCTCTAGGTGTTTGATAGTACCTATTTAGATCCTTGTGGATCCTAAATAACTCTACAAATACAACCCTCGCAAACAGCGGGAAAACACTCCCTCATTTTCGATTCCAGCTCCCACGTCGCCTCGCGGTCTGCGTAACTTTCTGTCTGCTCTGGGCGGTCAGCAGTCGCGCCCGATGAGGCGCACCTTTGCCTCGTTTCATCGACCAATTCCGGTTCCAACCATTTACGCTCTCCCAAGTCTTCCCCAGCCTAAAAGCGACCGACAGCGGCGCCCGTACAAAGCTTCGTATGGCGCCATCTTAATGCTGGCTTGGTAACTGTTATTATAGGCGAATTCCACAAGTGGCAGGTAACGCGACCATCCGTCGCTTAGGTCTAGCACGCATGCCCGCAGCATGTCTTCAAGGATCTGGATCACCCGCTCTGATTGTCCGTCGGTTTGCGGGTGAAAGGCCGTGCTGAAATGCAGTTTATTCCCCATTGCTCGCTGCAAACTTTGCCAAAAATTTGACACGAACCGCGTGTCTCTGTCCGATGTGATGGACGCAGGTACACCATGCAATCTCACTATCTCATCTATGTAGGTTCGTGCCAGCCGCTCCCGTGTCCACGTCGTATGTATCGGCAGGAAGTGGGCGGATTCGTTCAAACGGTCTACTATGACCCATATCGCGTCGTGCCTTGGGATGATCTCGGAAAACCAGTCACAAACTCCATCGTGATCATCTCCACTTCCACTCCGGCACGGGAAACGGCTGCAACTTCCCCGCTGGACGCTGGTTGTTCGCCTTCACTTGTTGGCATACCAGGCAGTGTGCCACGTACCGAGTCACATCTTCCTTCATCTTGGGCCACCAGAAGGTTTGTTTGACATCCTTGTACATCTTTGTTCCCCCGGGGTGTGCCGCATAAGGTGCGGTATGCGCCTCCCTCAGGATTTCTTCCTTGAGTTCTGGTAGATCCGGCACACAGATTCGTCCCCGGAAACATATCGTGCCATTAGCATTCATCGCGAAATCGCCTCCTTGGTCTGTGGGTAGCCTATCCGCACAAGTTGTAGCTGGGTATCCGTCGATTGCCCTTCACGGATTCTGTCCAATAGGGTTGGTCGGACCACCAGGGTCATGAGTCGTGCGACCGTTCCTGCTGGTACTACCTCCAGTCTCAATTGTGAAAATTCCTGCAATCAACGCGGTCCTGTTGGGTGAGGGCGTTCATCGCTGATTCTACCGTCTGCCCTTTGCAGCTCAAGGCATCCGCCACCACGTTCGCCTTCCCAGGGTGATAATGGATGGTCAAATCATAATCCTTTAGTAATTCGAGCCACCGCCTTTGCCGCAGTTCAGCTCTTCTGGGTGAAAAGGTACTTTAATCTTTGATGGTCTGAATACACGTTGCAGTGTGTTCCATACAGGTAGTGCCTCCATAACTTGAGGACGAATACAACCGCTGCACAAGCTCTAGATCGTGCACGGGGTAGTTCCTCTCGTACTCCTTGAGTTGCCTCGACGCATAGGCTATAACCCTACCCCGTTGCATGAGCACGCCGCCGAGACCGTTTCGCGACGCGTCGCAGTATACCTCGTAGTCCTCGCCGGGTTCCGGTAGAGCGAGCACCAGGGCTCGCGTCAACTTGTCCTTGAGTTCTTCAAAACTCTTCTGGCATTGCTCTGTCCAGTGTACTTTTCTCCTTTACGGGTCAGGCAAGTGAGGGGCAAAGCTATCTTGGAGAAGCCTTCCATGAAGCGTCTATAACCCTGCTAGCCCCAGGAAGCTTCTAATCTCAGTTACCGTCGTCGGTCGGGCCAGTCGGTTACCGATCTATCTTCTTCGGGTCGACCGCAATCCCAGCAGCCGACACGATATGCCCCAGAAAGCCACCTCGCGGAGCCAGAACTCACACTTTATGAGTTGGCATACCCTTCCTAGTCCCGGAGGGTCTGGGGAATTACCCGCGGTGTTCCCCATATCCCTTGTCTATGTGAGAGTAGACCGGAACGTCAACTAGAGGACTATCACCGACTGGTCTAAGATGGGCTTGAGTATCCCATTCCTCATGCCCGTGAACACCGCTGGTGCGTTAACGAGTCTAAACGGTATAACCGTAAACTCATGTCGACTATTCCGAGCTCGCAGGGTTGTTCTAGGTATGTCATCACCCCGGACCCTAGGCTGGTGATAGCCGGAACCGCAGATCAATCTTTGGGAACTCGTTGCTCCTTGTAGTTGATTGACTACTAGGTCATCTATCGAGGTAGAGGGGTACTTGTTATTCTTCCTGTCTGTAATATACTACGATCTTGTGATCACTACTCGTCTGCTTTCTACCAAGCTTCTTGCCCGCGACAAAGAAAAGCGAGCAGAGGCGCTCCTACAACTAAGTTTCCGAGTTCCGGTAAGTCCGGTTCCCGGAGACACGCTTGGGACTTCAAGCAGTCAAACTACCGCTTGAAGATTGCCGCGACTGTGGCCCCAAGCGCTACACACGATACCTTCACGAAAACCTCATTAGTTCTTAGAGACTAAGAACCCGCCTCACCCTCGCTGGGCTGGAAGGAGTACAGCCGCCTGCCTCGAGGGGTAGCCGGAGGATCGACCGAACTTATTTTCTACGGTGGGAATTTCTTCTAATAACTAGGGTAGGGCGAAAACATGAAAGTGTGGGACGCTTAGGTGTTGACACAAAAGTTCTAGCACGATGATCTGAAACTCGGGCATTACCGCTACATCGTGCTCTGTGTGTCCGTCCCCTGGTGGGGTCATCGTATAAACTCTCCCTCCTCCCGGTTGCGAGACGAAAGTGTAGATGCTGCTACGGAGATGTCCCCGTCTTCGAGGGTAGTCGAAACGATAGTGCCCCGGTTTGCCGCATCGAAGACAGTGGTCTTGCTTCTGGGGACATTCGGTCTCGCTGGTGTATTCCATCACAAATCATGTAAGACTTGTCTATCGGCCATTGTCCTCCCGCGGGCGCATTCTTGGTTCCTTGTTGCCATCTCAGGTATTTAGGAGGCCGCTCTCCTCTTGGTATGCTCTTTTCCAAAATTTGGGCCGAGTTCACTCTTTATCCCCGCAGTGACCTGAGCTCCCCATCGGGCTCGTGAAAATGAATCCGCGCTCCACTGTGGTGGCTCTAATCGACCACCCTCTAGAAGGTGTGCAATTTCGCCGTTTGCACCACCTTGAAGATGTCGCTCCGTAAGCCATTCACAAAAAGACGGGCTTTGTGAGATTCATCTCTTATAACTAAAGGGACACATTTGACTCGACCTCACAATGCCCGTCGGTATCCATAACTGTCCGACTTCCTTGTTTGATATGTCAGGTCATCTTCCATCTGTGTTTGATGCTGTCGGAGAGAAATGCCCCAAACAGTTTTTTTTCTCGGAACGGGTTAAGATGGAAAGGGCGGTGCCCTCCAAGGGTCCGGTGCGCACCATTCTCCACCACCTGCGTGCGTTTCCCTCAAGAAAGTTGACTGCCAAAGGGACCCGTTCACGTCCCCTATTGCAAAACTTCGAAGAGCTTTTAGGGTGTTCTACCCTTTTTCCTACGACCCGAGGGGCGGTCGTGTCTCCCTCAAACACGGGTGGGTAGTACCCTTGAAATATGCCAAGTTCGTTGTCACCCTATCCCATTCGATTTGCTCGATAGGGGCTTCCCTTGTTGCGACGCGGTGTGGACACTCGGGAAGCAGATGTCACCACGGTCTCTCTCAAGGGGTCTCCATAATGGCTCCCAGCGTAGTCCCAAAGTTGCTGGTGATAGTGCCACTGAAGGCGTCGTCTAATTGTGAGACCGACGGTATCTCGGGGCCACCGTGGTCGGAGGAGGGGCTGGACCATGGTCTCGCTGTCCGCCACCGGCGGTCCCGTCACTGGTGCGGCTGGTACGGGCAGAGGAGCCCGGGTGACCTCCACTGGGTGTACGCGACACTTGCGTCCACGGACGCACTTGTTCCATAAAGTTCCAACTGCCCGGCCATCTCCGTAGTTGTTGCCAGGAGAGCTGATACTCCGCCGTTGTTGGATCGTCTTTCTCTTCTGCCCCTGGGGTTCTCCGTTGCTAACCCATTTCGGGCCATTATACTGCTGTATACAAAGGAAACCGCATAACCCTAAGTTCCTGGCCTAATACTTGACCTACAAAAACACTGAGGCTACAACCCTTTTTATCCCCGCGCACTCACGTTCTAAGACACCTACGACCTGGTTATCTTATATCCAAATTTGGTGGTAGGATCATGCACTGCGTTATCGGACACCGACTGTTGTGGTCAAATCCGTTTTTTCTTCGATACCATAAAATCTGTCACGCCCGGAGGTTATCAAGATAAGGAAAAAACGTGTATTATTTTTTTTCTTTGAAATCAAACAATCAGATGAGAACGACCTCGCCTACGGTGCGAGACGACCCGCCACACATACAAATTCACTCTGCAAACGGACAGAGTTCTCCTTGTACGTGCACGCGTCCTCGACTACATTTAACAATAATAACATTCACGGCATT
>JAQOTM010001314.1:0-43489 GCA_029168755.2 Tillandsia fasciculata | reverse complement strand
CGTCCAGGCGCCCGACCGTCCCACGGGTACTAGAGTAAGATGGGAGCAGAAGCAGTTCGCTAAGCTCGAGAAGTGTTAGTTCTGGCTACGTGAGGTAGGATTCCTGGGGCACGTGATCTCGGCGAGGGAATCCCCGTAGACCCCATGAAGGTGAATCGTGGACCGACTGGTAGCCACCAGACGGTGGCCGGAGATCCGCAGTTTCTTGGGATTGGCGGGATACTACAGACGTTTTGCTGAGGGTTTCGCGAAGATTGCTACCCCTTTAAATCGATTGTCCAGAAAAGGGGAGAAGTTCATATGGACGGCCAAACTCCAGGAGAGTTTTGAGGAACTCAAGAGGAGTATTAACCAGGGCACCAATACTTGTGCTGCCGACACCCGGAGAGGACATTGAAGGTACTGCGACGCATCGAGGATCGGTCTTGGGGGTGTTCTGATGCAACGGGGAAAGTGATCGCCTACGCATCCAGGCAGCTGAAGGATTACGAAAAGAACTACCCGATACACGATTTGGAATTGGCTGCTGTAGTCTTTGTTTTAAAACTGTGGAGGCATTATCTCTTAGGAGTCCACTGTAACGTCTTCTCGATCATCAAAGTCTTAAGTACATCTTTACCCAAAAAAAAGGATTAAACTTGCGGCAGAGGCGGTGGCTTGAGTTGTTGAAGGATTACGACTTGACGATTCAATACCATCCCGGGAAGGCAAACGTTGTAGCAGACGCCCTGAGCAGAAAAGGGCATCAAGAAGGGGCATCGGAGAGCGCGATAACGGAACAGAACCACTTGATCGCGGAGTTCGCACGAATGCAGTTGGAGGTGGTGCCAGCGGGCACGGTCATGCGACTTCTAACCTTGGTGGTCAAGCCGACGTTAATTGAGAAGATCCGGGAGGGACAGCAGACCGACCCACACCTACAGCGCATACGAGACAAGATTCCCCTGGGCCAAGAGAGCGATTTTGCGGTGGATGACGACGGCACCTTACGGTTCCGTGGACGGATCTGCGTGCCGGACTCATCAGAGTTGAAGGGAGAGATCTTAGCGGAGGCACACCGAGCCCCTTATGCGGCACATCCAGGGGCACGAAGATGTACAGGGATCTCAAACAGACTTTCTGGTGGCCTAAATTGAAAGAAGACGTGACTCGACACGTGGCTCACTGCCTAGTATGCCAACAGATAAAGGCCGAGCATCAGCGACCAGCAGGGAAGCTACAGCCCTTACCGGTACCAGAGTGGAAATGGGACCAGATCACCATGGATTTTGTCACTGGATTCCCACGTTCACAACAGGGCCACGACGCGATCTGGGTCATAGTCGACCGGTTAACCAAGTCAGCACACTTCCTGCCAATTCATACCACTTGGTCACTAGAGCGACTAGCCCAGCTTTATTTAGATGAGATCGTGAGACTACATGGAGTACCAGCCTCGATTGTATCGGATAGAGACACGAGGTTTGTCTCGCATTTCTGCAAAGTTTGCAAACAGCCTTGGGGACCAGACTCAGGTTCAGCATAGCCTTTCACCCGCAGACGGATGGGCAGTCGGAGCGTGTGATACAAATCCTCGAGGACATGTTCGGGAATGTGTGCTGGATTCGGCGGATCGGGTGGATTCGACATTTATCCCTGGCTGAATTCGCTACAACAACAGCTTTCAAGCGAGCATTCAGATGGCTTCATTTGAAGCGTTGTATGGAGGCAAGTGTCGATCCCCACTTTATTGGAGTGACTGGGCGAGAGGCCGGACCTTGGGACCCGATGTGTTGTTAGAGGCTGAAGAGAAGGTACGCCTTTCAGAAGCATCTTCAGACCGCCCAAAGTCGACAAAGGAGCTATGCCGACCAGAGGCGACGTGACTTAGAATTTCAAGTGGGAGATCATGTATTCCTAAAAGTCTCACCATCCAAAGGAATTAGGAGATTCGGCATTCGTGGGAAGCTGAGCCCCCGATTTGTGGGACCCTTGAGATATTGGAGCGTATCGGCCCAGTTGCCTACCGACTTGCACTTGTTGGGTTATAAGTAATTGGATCTAAATAGGGGAAAAAACACCTAGAGGGGGGTGAATAGGTGTAAACAATAAACACTCAAAAAATCATTGCGCAATAAAACCCAATGCGGAAAAATAAAAGAACACGCAAGATTTTTACGTGGAAAAACTCCAAACCGGAGTAAAAAACCACGGGACCGATAACACGGCGAAATCCACTAGAATTAACACACGTACAAGGTGATATAACGTACTCACAGACGACTCAACCTTTTACCATACGCTCCTAGTAGATCTTCTCCGCTCGCTCCACGACGCTTCTCGAATCCACGATCCGCGCCCAACGCTGAATCCACAGCGTCCAACGTCGAGTCCACGACGTCCGACCGAATCCACGGTCTTCACCCAATGGCACGCTTCGAATCCACGAACGTACCTCGCTCCGAATCCACGAGAGCGGTTGCACCTTGAATCCACAAGGCCACGCGAGTCCACGCGCCGATTTTGGGTAAATCGTTGTTTGTTTGGGTGGTGATGATCCGCCGAATACTTAGATTAAAGATAGATCGGAAATACCATCTAAGTATTCATTGATTTGATTCTACTCAAAATGTGAGTATGGAAAACCTAGAATCAAATCAATCAATATAGATGAAGAAACATAGAATAAATCTATTGATTTCCTTTCTTCTCTATATATGTGGATTTTTCTTTTCGGCTATATTTTTCTTTTGCGGATGCCCTAGAAATGAATATAGGGCCTATTTATAGGTTAGAAACCCTAGGAAGAATATAGGATCAAAAACAGCCTTTTCTGGAAAGATTTTACCGACGGCGATCCGGATTGGATTTGGCGATCCGGATTGCAGAAGCACAAAGACGATTTCCAGAAAAATGCCTGTTCGGGATCCGGATCGTAGTCCCCGATCCGGATCGTTCATACAGTTTTACCAAAACATCATGTTCGGGATCCGGATTGCAATCCTGATCCGGATCGCAAGCAAAAGGTAAAACTAGTGTTCGGGATCCGGATCAGAGGATGCTGCGATCCGGATTGAACCAGTGTATGAACAAACACCCTTCGGGATCCGGATTGCAAGCCCGATCCGGATCCTGAACATGTCCCATGTCCAGTTTTTGATGTTTAAGCAATTAAAACCTCTTCCAGGTGTTTCTACACTATAAGAAGTATTCGGATCATCAAAATTCTTTAGTTAAACGTACCTGATCCTTTTGAATTCTTCTTTCTTGAGATTGAGGTATATGATCCAAAGTTTCTTCATCTTCAATCTTCAAGACTTAATACATTCACGAAATACGCCAACTCAAATTCCGTAACAATCTCCCCCTTTGGCGGTTTCGTGACAAAACACAAATCCACAAAAGAAAATTCAAAAAGATATTTTTGTTGCTATCACCATACAACAAAAATTTACAAAAGAGATCCAGAAATTAAAAACATGAGATAAACTCCTAGAACAGACTCTAGACTTAGACATCTGTAATCTCTGCACACAGAAATCATTCTTGACAAACAAAATCGTTAGATACCTCAAGAATTGAAACATACAAAACCAAATACAGAGATAGAGTTTATTCTCATCATGACATTTGAAAAATTCAGATATGTAAGAGAATCATAGTTAAAACCAACATATCTTCTAAGCAGTCGAAAACCAAATGTCAAAGTATGTTAGTCCAACATCAACTTGTTAGTCATATTACATGCCCAAATAGTTAGTCGAATAGTTAGTATAGAGGCATGTCACAAATCACAAAAGAAAAACCAAAGTTGAGTTGAAGTCATACTTACCTTGATATTCACATATTCACAATCATTGTTCATTGTTCAAAGTTCTCTCTAACTCTCTCCCCCTTTTTGTCACAAAACAAAGCCAAATAATTACAAAACAAAGGAGAGTTAAAAAGATAAACAAACAAGAAAAGCAAAAACCTGCAAAAGAAAAAGAAAGAAGAACAAAAATTTACTCCTGAGAGTCGGAGTCATCAGATGTTGTGCATCCCATTTTAGCAAACAACTTCTTCACAAGTTTCTTCACTGAAGAGACAGACTTATTCAGAGTGATTTGAGAAGCTGTGAGGATTTCCATCTCATTTTTCATACATGAAGGTCTCCTCTCATTTCAGTGAACTCAGCAGACATACGTTCCTGTTCATTTGAAAGCCGCTGTTGTTCTTTAAAGATAGAGGTGACAGAGGCATCATCGTCAGAGGTGGATGGAGGTGCCTGCTGTGAAGGAGGAACTGGGGCTGTGGAAGTAGTTGCTTGTGGTCGAGCTCGTTGTCGGATTGGAGGAGATGGGGGATCATCTTGCTTTGTTGACAAAGACTTGACAATGGTTGTCTCATTTATTGTCCCCAAACTATACATATAAGAGCTCGCGCTTGTATCCACTTTAAACTTCTTAAGGATGCGCATGATAATCATTGGGTATGGTAGTCGCTCTGTGGGTGAGAGTGTTCGACATACCGCGTCATCCTATTCCAAATGAGATAAGGAATATTCAGTTTGCTCCCATCAATGCAGTCGGGTTGCCAAGAAGATAAAGAAAAAGCATTCTATCCCATCGAAGGACTTTCGTGTTCATATTGGGAAGAATGTTGTAACAGACAATGAAGTTTATGTACTTGTACTCTTTCTTAAGTTCTTTGGAGAAAACAGAATTTCCGGTAGACAGAGTATCCGGAAGACAATTCCATTAACTACAACTCTCCAAGAGTTTTCGTTGAAGCTTTGAGTCTTCAGGTAATGAAGTCCATCAGATCTGGCTTTCATATTAAGCACCTCTCCAATCAGTTGGGGAGTGACTTTGATTTTGATACCTTTAACCACGTATGAAATTCTCGACGTCCGTCATCATGATCAATAGACTTGCAGCATTCTGATAAAACATTCGAACTGAGTGTGGACAATACCCAGTTGATTCAGGAAAGTTGCAAATTGGACCAAGACCAACTTGATCAAACAAGTCCAAACTCTGCAGATCGTTCCTCATTGGTTTGACATTGACATGTCTCTCACCAATGCATTCTCTTTTTCAAAATCCTTGATTCTTGTGGAGCTAATGAATTCCTGAGGAGGAGGCTGGCTAGCTATAGGTTCGTTGATTGAAATGCCCTGAGCACTACCTCTTTTCCTTGCACCAGTCTTTGTTCTTGTTCTGATTTGACTTGGTTCCATGGGAGCTTTTCCTTTTCTGCTGCAGTAGGAACCTTTGTCTTTGAGGCTTCTGCAGTGCTTTCCCTTGGATACAATAGGGACATCTTCCTCAATCTCTAGGTTATCCCAGTCAATCGAGTCCGTTTCCGAATCCGTGTCGGAATCATTCTCAGCTCGCTTGGTTCTCTTTGCTTTCTTAGTTTGGCAGTGTCCTTAACATGGACCATGGCAGCAAGTAGGAAAATGATCCAGGTGATCACCATTGCTGAGTGCTTTGAGTTTAAAAGTGTCCTGTGAAAACCAACTCAAGAACATATGAAAAATCGTCAATTTTGAAAAATTTGAAAAATTGTACCTAGACAATCATAATCATGTAGAGAAGCCAAGAATCAAATTAGTTTTCCAAAAAGAATTTTAAAAATAGATCAATCCATGATTTTCAAAAATTCCTCTTTTATGCCCTAAAACCGAATTTTTAGAAATCGAAGCCTAAAAACTCGTTTATCTTGAGAAAACCCAGCATAAAAGCAAAACTAATTGACCCAGAGTTCTTATTTCAAAAGAAATTTGATCAAAAACCATTCACAAACGAAAAAGTTCCAAGATTTCAACTCACGTTTGATGAAAACCATAAAAACTGTGAAAAACCGAGTTTTGATCAATAAAACTTACTTGAATCCGAAGAACTTTGAGTTTGGAAGCTCCAAAATGCAAGAAATCTAGAGAGAGAAGCTCTAGAGACTTGAAAACAAAAGATTAGGGTAAAAGAAATCAAATCTCTTTGTTCTTATAAAAACCCTAGCCGTGATCCGGATCGGATCGAGAATGTGATCCGGATCGGCTACCCGCAGGAAAAATCCTGCGTTCGGGATCCGGATCACTTACCCCGATCCGGATCGGCTTCAACTTTTTCTCCAGAAAAATTTAGAAAAATTCCATAAAATCCAGAAAAAGTATGTAAGCACTTTACCATGTCAACTTTAAACAAAAGACATCGTTTCATACAACAAGAAATAGATTATGCAAAATCTATCAAAAATATCCAAAAATGAAACGAAAATTTACGAAAGTTAAAACACTTAAAGTTGAACAACTTCAATTACATCTATCCTGATCTTATGTGTAATGCCTTTATCAAATCATCAATTTTGGTAAAGAAAATGAAGTACCAAGATCAATAGATGTTTGAAATCCCAGATAAGTTAGATAATATATCTAGACAATCTGTTGAAGGAGTGGCTCTTTGAGCATCTTTTACTAAAAATCCCACCTTATACCAACCATGAAATACGACTGAGTCAAGTATTTCAATATGAATTTCATCAACAATTTTCAAAACAAAAATTTGCTTTTCATTCATGGAGTATCTTTTTTTTTATTTTCTCCATGTGGTGGTAGTTTTCACACTCCTCATTGGGATGTAACTCTTTCCACATCTTTTGAGCATTTTACATTTCATTGACTCCCCCTCAATTGGCTATCAATTATTTAATATATAAGGTATTCAACCAAACCATTGATCTCGAATTCATACTCGACTAAGCAATCAAATATGATAATGACTATACCAAGAGATCATTGAGAGAGAAATTGACTTTGATCACTTAAAAGATGGTTTAATTAACGTAAATGATCATTGCAACATTGAAATATTATGACATCAAAAGCATAATAAATTTCTAAATGCATAAAAGGATGCAATTAAAGTCAATTATGATTTATGCTCAATTAATGTCCTATGTACAAAACATAGATAAAGAACAAAACAAAAACAAAAACAAAACCTAACCTAAGCAAAGGTTTCAAAAGAGTTTATTTCAAGGAAAGCATGCCAATTGCTTTACGCAAGTGAATAAAACGTTTTTGATCCAAAGGTTTTGTTAAGATATCAGCTAATTGATCCTCAGTTGAAATATATGACAGTTGAAGAATGTTTGATTCAACTAGCTCTCTAAGAAAATGATATCTAAGTTCAATATGTTTTGTTCTAGAGTGCAACACAGGGTTTTTTGAAATGTTAATAGCACTAGTGTTGTCACATAAAATGGTTACCGAAGATGCTGAAATCCGGAAATCGCTCAACACGCTTTTCATCCAAATCAATTGGGTTGAACAACTTCCTGCAGAAATGTACTCCGCTTCGGCAGTCGAGAGTGCTATGCAGTTCTGCTTTTTACTGTGCCATGCAACAAGGCAATGGCCAAGATAGAAGCATGCACCACTCGTGCTTTTCCGGTCATCCACTGATCCAGCCCAATCGGCATCTGAGTATCCAACAATATCCAAAGTCGTTCCCATAGGATACCAAATTCCGAAATTGATTGTACCTTTGATATATCGGATGATCCGTTTCACCGCTTTCAGGTGAACCTCCTTCGGTGCTGATTGATATCTCGCACAAATCCCAACACTGAAGGATATATCCGGGCGACTAGCCGTGAGATATAGTAGACTTCCAATCATACTGCGATACAGTTTCTCGTCTACATTCTCACTATGTGATTCACTTCCAAGTCCCTTATGGCTAGTTCCCATTGGAGTCGGAAAATCCTTAGAATTTTCAAGATCAAACTTTTTGACCAACTCCAGTGCATACTTGGATTGACACAAGTGAATTCCTTCATCGTTTTGTTTAACTTGTAATCCAAGAAAATAATTCAATTCGCCCATCATGGACATCTCAAATTCGCTTTCCATGGTCTCCGCGAATTTAGAAGCATCATTATCTCTTGTTGCTCCAAAAACAATGTCATCGACATAGATTTGAGCAACTATGAAATTGTTTTGATAATGCTTCACAAAGAGAGTCCTGTCAGCTCCCCCTCGAGTGTAGCCCTTTTCCAAAAGGTGCTTTGTCAACCTTTCGTACCATGCTCGCGGTGCTTGTTTCAGACCGTAAAGAGCCTTTTTCAGACGAAAAACATGGTTAGGTAGTTTATGATCCACAAAACCTTTCGGTTGAGCCACATAAACTTCCTCATTTAAAAACCCATTTAAAAAGGCGCTCTTAACGTCCATTTGAAATAATTTGATTTTAAAATGACAAGCAATCGCAAACAATATACGAATGGACTCGAGTCTAGCTACAGGGGCGAAAGTTTCATCAAAGTCTATACCTTCTACTTGAGAGTAGCCTTGAGCAACTAACCTTGCTTTGTTCCTGATGATAGTACCTTCTTCATTTTTCTTGTTCTTGAAGATCCATTTGGTACCTATCACATTGTGTTGCTTCGGAGGCTTCGTCAATTCCCAGACTTTGTTTCGCTCGAATTGATGGAGCTCTTCCTGCATTGCTTTAATCCAGTAATCATCTTGGAGAGCTTCATCAACATTCCTTGGTTCGATTTGAGATACATAGCATGCAAATCCGCAAACCAATTGTCTCCGTGTTCTAACTCCTTCTTGTGGATCTCCAATGATGTTCGATTCAGGGTGATCCTTGGAGATGCGTAACGTTTGAGGTAGAGGAGTAGACGGAGGTACACGAGATGATTCCTTTGCGCACCCAAACCTTTTTGGAGTGCGTCGGTAATGATCGTGAAGTTGATTTCCTAGGTGAGAGCGTCTTGCTTGAAGAATTGCTGCTCCTTGATGATGTCGTCTTGAGCGGTGTACTACCAAGGCTCTTTTCCTTTCAATGAGTTGCAGTTGATTTTCGAGGAATAGCCTTTTTGGTAGTCATTGCAAGAGGTGCTTGAGGTGTGCGTTTGGCTTCCGTCTTGCAATTTCTCCTTATGTGCCCTGAAATGCCACAACGAAAACATACCTTGATTCTTGTCGATTCCGAGGAGGATGTAGTAGGTTTGTTGTCGTTGCTTGTCGTGAACACCGGTGTCGGAGGAGGAGATACCGACTGAGGCACAAATACTGTACCACTCGAACTTGGAATGTCTCCAGTTTGAGTGTATCCGAGGCCGAACTTATTTCTTTGACCAAGACCAAGAAGTCTGTCCAACTTACTCCTTCCAGAAGAAAATCTCTTTAAGTCATCCTTCAGTTGGCGTATGGTCTCCGTCATTTCCAATTTTTCCTGTCGAGCCTCGCCGTTGAGCTTCAAGAAGTAATTCGCTTTGTTCACCATATCCATATAATTCTTCTCGAGTTGCTCATTGGACTCTTGAAGGGAAACATTTGTCTTAATCAGATTATCCCTTTCCACTTCAAGATCGGTTGAGAGAGAGGTTACCCTTTTTACTTCTTCTTCAAGATCCTGCAATCTCCCTTTCAACCCCTTGTTTTGCTTAGCCAGTTTCTTTGAATCCCTCAAAAGCTTATGGTAGGCTAAAGCAAAATCTTCACCTTCCGAATCATCTGATTCATCGTCCGTTGCAATCTTTTCAACAGTGGAGTTGGACAGTGAGTCGGATGTACTTGCCATTAAGCACATGAAGGGTGAAGATGTAGTGGACGCGTGGAAAGCTGTCGCGTTGTCTTCTTCATCACTTGAGGATGACTCATTTGACGTGGAGTTGTCATCCCAAGTAACGACTTGCATCGCTTTCTTCTTTGCCGGATTCTTGTTGGGACACTCCGTTGCAATGTGGCCGTAGCCTCGACATTTGAAGCACTGAACTTGTCCCTCTGAACTTTTCTTATCCTTTGAGAAGTTCTCTTGCTTTCTTGACTTGTAGCTTGAAGAACCCTTGCCTTTCTTCGACTTTCCGAAGGATGGAGTTTTGCTTGAATTTCCCCTTCGAAAGTTGCGGCGAAACTTCCTTGTCAAGAGAGCGAGCTGCTTCTCAAAGTCCTCCATAGAAAGGTTCTCGTCGTCGTCCGAGGAGGATGAATCCGCGTCTTCTTCTTTAGTTGATTTCAATGCGTAACCTGAAGACTTAGAAGAGGATGCCTTTCCAGAAGAATAGTTAGTAGGAAATGTCATTTCATAAGTTTGTAAAGCACCTACTAATTCTTCTACACGCATTTCGTCCGGGTGTTTAATTGTTTCAATGGCTGCGACCTTCGGGCGAAATCGTTCAGGAAGAGTTCTTAGAATTTTTCTTACAACTTTAAATTCTGGAATCTTCTCTCCCAAGTTAGCACATGAGTTTACGATGTCTTGCAATCGTGTGTAATAGTCAGTGAAAGATTCATTCTCTGCCATAGAGATAGAGTCAAACTTGCTCGTAAGCATTTGCAGTTTCTGAATCTTCACAAGGTTAGTTCCCTCATGCGTAACTTGAAGAACATCCCAGATTTCTTTCGCAGTCTCACATGCCGAGACGCGAGAGAACTCTGTTTGTGACAAAGCATTAAATAGAGCATTAATTCCCTTGCCGTTGTAAGAAGAAGAATCTATCTCTTCCTTGGTCCATTTCGACCTAGGTTTTAAGGTGCGAACATCATCTATAATTTCAGTTGGATTAGACCATCCTAATTCAATTGATTGCCACACCCTTTCGTCGATGGAAATTAAAAAGGCTTTCATCCGTACTTTCCAGTACGCATAATTTGTTCCATCAAAGAAAGGGGGTCGATTGATGTTTCCACCTTCAACCATTGTTTACAACCCTATTCCCGCTCTGATACCACTTGTTGGGTTTAGGTTAATAAGGATCTAAATAGGGGAAAAAACACCTAGAGGGGGGTGAATAGGTGTAAACAATAAACACTCAAAAAATCATTGCGCAATAAAACCCAATGCGGAAAAATAAATGAACACGCAAGATTTTTACGTGGAAAAACTCCAAACCGGAGTAAAAAACCACGGGACCGATAACACGGCGAAATCCACTAGAATTAACACACGTACAAGGTGATATAACGTACTCACAGACGACTCAACCTTTTACCATACGCTCCTAGTAGATCTTCTCCGCTCGCTCCACGACGCTTCTCGAATCCACGATCCGCGCCCAACGCTGAATCCACAGCGTCCAACGTCGAGTCCACGACGTCCGACCGAATCCACGGTCTTCACCCAGTGGCACGCTTCGAATCCACGAACGTACCTCGCTCCGAATCCACGAGAGCGGTTGCACCTTGAATCCACAAGGCCACGCGAGTCCACGCGCCGATTTTGGGGTAAATCGTTGTTTGTTTGGGTGGTGATGATCCGCCGAATAATTAGACCAAAGATAGATCGGAAATACCATCTAAGTATTCATTGATTTGATTCTACTCAAAATGTGAGTATGGAAAACCTAGAATCAAATCAATCAATATAGATGAAGAAACATAGAATAAATCTATTGATTTCCTTTCTTCTCTATATGTGGATTTTTCTTTCGGCTATATTTTTCTGTTTTTGTCGATCTATGTCGATGCCCTAGAAATGAAAAAAGGGCTATTTATAGGTTAGAAACCATTGGAAGAAGATAGGATCAAAAACTGCCTTTTCTGGAAATTTTACCGACGGCGATCCGGATTGGAATTGGGCGATCCGGATTGCAGAAGCAAAAGACGATTTCCAGAAAAACACTGTTCGGGATCCGGATCATAGTCCCGATCCGGATCGTTCATACAGTTTCACCAAACATCACATTCGGGATCCGGATTGCAAATCCTGATCCGGATCGGAAAGCAAAAGGTAAAACCAGTGTTCGGGATCCGGATCATAAGATGCTGCGATCCGGATTGAACCAGTGTATGAACAAACACCCTTCGGGATCCGGATTGCAAGCCACGATCCGGATCCTGAACATGTCCCATGTCCAGTTTTTGATGTTTAAGCAATTAAAACCTCTTCCAGGTGTTTCTACACTATAAGAAGTATTCGGATCATCAAGAATTCTTTAGTTAAACGTACCTGATCCTTTTGAATTCTTCTTTCTTGAGATTGAGGTATACGATCCAAAGTTTCTTCATCTTCAATCTTCAAGACTTAATACATTCACGAAATACGCCAACTCAAATTCCGTAACAACTTCCTCCGAAGCTTGCTGGTGTCCATAATGTATTTCATGTCTCTACTTTGAGGAAGTATGTCTTCGACCCATCGCACGTCATCGACTTCACACCGCTCGAGATCAGCGAGGATTTGAGGTATGAGGAGCGCCCACTTCGAATTCTGGATCGAGAGGTGAGAGAATTGCGCAATCGGGCCATTCCCTATGTGAAAATCCAATGGGGCAATCATGACGAGCGCGAGGCTACATGGGAGCTCGAGTCGGAGATGAGGAATGCTCACCCCTACTTATTCGAGACCTCGGACTGAGGATTATTGTTTAGTCTCGTTTCGAGGACGAAACTCTTTTTAGTGGGGGAGGATGTGATGATCCGGACTCCCGCAGGTACTGTGCAATATTAAACAGTGACTATGGAGCTTATTCGGTGAAACAGAGCTTGTAGAATCAAAATTGGACATTTAATATAGACTTTGCGCGAAAATCAGAGCAAATGGAATTTTTCGGGAGCTTTCAGCAAAATTTCGGATGAGAATTTGGCGAAACGGACGTCGTATTTGGACTCAGCGCGCAAAAACGAGCGAAATGGTATATTTACTTTAATTTTTCGGCACAATTTACTGTTCATGCCGGAATTACTGTTCCGGCCGCCGGAATTACTGTTCCGGCGGCCGGCGGTGACCGGCGGGCGGCGGCGCACGGCGGCGGGCAGCGGCGCAGCGGCGGGGCAGCGGCGAAGCGCGGAGGAGCGCGGCGCGGGCAGCGCGGGCAGCGCGGGCAGGCGCGGGCAGGCGCGGGCAGGGGGCTCGGGTGCGCGGTCCATGGGCCAAGCGTGCACCGGGAGCACCGAATACCCCCCCGTGCCACGTGGCAGCTCCCGATTGGCTGGCCGGCTTCTAGAAGCACGTGGGAAGGCGACACGTGGCAGCACCCCGTTGGCTGACAGGATCCGGAAGACCCGGAGCGCGGACCGGCCATGTGCACCACGTGGGACACGTGGCGAAATCTGAGTGGGCTTGCACCGGCTGTTTCCTGTTATGTGGACACGTGGCGCGTTCTGGATGGTCAATTTGGTGTTTCCTGTTCGGATCGGATCCCGTGTGGGAATATTCCCTTTTGGCCCACTATATAAGAGGTCCCCCACCCCCTCTCTTTGCACCTCGTTTTGCGCGCCGAAGAGAGAGAATCAGAGAAAGTGTTCTATACGAAAGTTTTTCCTCTCTCTCTCTCTCTCTCTCTCTCTCTAAAATCTCAGGATTTTAGGAGTTACAGATAGTGAGATATCTGCGACGCGGCGCACTGCGACGATTTTCTTTTTAGGCCCATTTCCCGTCGCAGTTCCGTCGAAAATTCACTGCGGGCTAACCAGGTGGAATTTTTGGACGATTTTTGCGGCAGCGCGACCGTAAGAGGTAGGGCTTCGATTTCCGTGTTGATCATTTTGCTCCGTTTCGTACTTTTGGCACAGTTTTCAAGTCCTCTTTGACCCCCCTTTTTACTGTGATGGTTTTTGGACAGCACCGACTTCTCCGATTTTTATCTTGACGTAGGAGCGTCAGATCGAGGCGTTTTAAGAGTCGATTTTGATCTACTCTTCGCGAGGAACGCAACCGTGATTTTTCTGGGATTTTAGGAGCTCATTTTAGAGGTGAAAAATTCCTCTTTTCCGTGCTGTTTGAAAAACAGCAAATATTGTGCTTTTTGGGATTTGTATTTATACCGGGAGCGTTGATTTGCAGGATTTGAGGACTGTGGACAACCAGGAGACTACCTGGGGTGTATTTTGAGCTGCTCGAGGTGGGCGGTTGTTGCTTACCTCATTTTTGACAAGCTCACTGGGATTACTAGAAATCCCCTAAAATATGACAATTAATGAGAACCATTGGGACAACTAACAGGACTACTAACAGGACTACTAACAGGACAACTAACAGGACAATTAATGAGAACCATTGGGACAAATTAATATGACAAATGACAAGGACCGCTGGGACAAACTCCCCTAAAACTTAATATAACCCCACAAAAGATATGATGACTTATATTGGGATACTGTGATTGAGACAAAGGCTATGATCTCGCATGCAAATGACTTTTATTCAGTAAATCAATTGTTTTAAACCTTTGACACTATTTTACAACTTTTAAAAATAAAGACAGTTGCATGCATGTCCGGACATCAGGTAAGGCCACTATTCATTGCTACACTATCATATTGGGATTTGAACATGTTTCATTATTGTCCTTTGCATTCATATGTTGTTGCTCAAGTGTGAGCAGGGGTTTTGTAATAACCGCTGTTTACTTTCCCCTTCGGTCTTATCTGTGTTTTACTTCGAACCGTCTTTCGGCTAAGGGGCACGGGGTACCCCTTTTTCGTGCGTTGTTTTGGGCAGGCCGTCGGGGCTCGCGGGTAATTTTTGTGGATAAAGCCCGCGAAATGAAGACCGGCGGCGCGATCGGATCTGTTTTCCGATCCCGGAATCTCCCGGAACCTTTTTCTGAAGTTGACAGCAGCTCGGGTGTCCAGCACGTTTTATCAAGGTAAACTAGACCCGGGTAAATCAACCAAATTCAATCCTTTTTATTTGGGGCAGCTAAAGTTTATTTAATTTAATTTAGGTTAATTGGGAGAGTTAATTTAATTTAATTTAATTTAAGTTAATTTAAGGGGATTGGTAATTTAATTTAATCTAAACTTTCCCTGCTTTGGGTTGGGTTCAGGCTCAAATACGTCGAATCGGTTTATTAAGTAGGGGTTGGGGATTTAGGTCGGGAACCCCAAACCCCCCTCCCTCTTTCCTTACCGTAGCGTACGTACCCCGAGCGGAATCGAGCACGCGCCCCCCCCAAGCTTTCCCCGTCCGTGGAGAAGGAAGAACACGCCGCACGCTCACCGTAGAACCGGACTCCCAAATCGGACGATCCTCTCTCCCCGAACCACCGTCGACACAACCAAGGTGAGATGAGGTCCCCTTCACTCTCCGTTTCTTCTAGGTTCTTGATGTTCTTGATCGGAAGGGAGAGGGACACTGGCGGCGGAATCCCCGGAATCCGTCGCACGTGCGGAAGCCCTCCCCTCCATCGGCGCCCCCGTGCACCCGCACGGGGCTGGGCGCACGTCCCAGCCCCGCGTGCGGGGTCACCCGCACGGGGCTGGGCGCACGTCCCAGCCCCGCGTGCGGGGTCACCCGCACGGGGCTGGGCGCGCGTCCCAGCCCGCGTGCGGGGTCACCCGCACGGGGCCGGGTGCGGCCTAGCCGCGTGCGGGGTCACCCGCACGGGGCTGGGCGCGCGTCCCAGCCCGCGTGCGGGGTCACCCGCACGGGGCCGGGCGCGGCCTAGCCGCGTGCGGGGTCACCCGCACGGGGCTGGGCGCGCGTCCCAACCCGCGTGCGGGGTCACCCGCACGGGGCCGGGTGCGGCCTAGCCGCGTGCGGGGTCACCCGCACGGGGCCGGGACACGCATCCAGCCCCGCGTACGGGGATGCCCGTACAGGGCCGAACCCGCGCACGGACCCGTGCGCGGGCGGGGAATCGGCGAACCGCGACGGGCGGTTTGCCTGCCTTCGTCCTTACCCGAATCTAAGCGCCGACTTTCCTTGCGACAGGGGAGTGTGCGGGTTCGAGTGAGAGTACCGGGACGCGAGGGAGCCGAACGTGATCTTCTACTAGCGACAGGTGGGTTTGAACGTGGTAATTAGTATCGACCTCCGTCGGCTGTTAACTTAAATAATTCATTCATTATGGTTGGTCTTATTGTTGCATAGAGGTTGTGATCATTATCTTATTATCGTCCATATATCGTGGTTACTTTCTATTAGTGCACATGCGTTGTGATCATCATCTTATTATCGTCCATATATTGTGGCTACTTTCTATTAGTGCACATGCATTGTGATCATCATCTTATTATCGTCCATATATTGTGGCTACTTTCTATTAGTGCACATGCATTGTGATCATCATCTTATTATCGTTCATGTATTGCGGTTACTCTCTACTGTTGCATATATGTTGTGATTACCACTTTACTATCGCGCATGCATTATGGTTACTGTGCTCGAGGCTGCAACACGTGCACCCACGGTTTGGCCACCGTGAGGGGTGCACTTTTCCGGAAAAGAGGTCTATGACCCGTGTATACCCACGAGGTGACGTAGTGGGGCCCCTTATTAGTTGTGGGGTTGAGGCGCCGAGGTGCGAGCGGTGCGACCCGTCGGTTTAGTTGTCCGGCGTGGTCGGGTTTCTGCAGGTACGGTATGGGCCGTCGGTAGTGGACCGATGCGGCCAGGTATTACAGGATGCAGGTATACAGGTTGCCATTCTTCCCTCCCCGAAAGGGTGGTTGCTCCGGTTGTCGCCACGGTTTGTTTTTACTATTATTTTCCCCTGCTCTACTTTTTACTAGTCGCTGATTTCCCACTTGGTGACAGGGTCCAGGCGAGGGGAGAGGTAGGTGGCGGGGAGGACGGGGCGGTCGCAGCGGGATTGTGGGAGACTCTGGACTATATACTTTCCTTTTCCTTTCAGCTTTTCATTTATATTGTAGGCATGTGTGAGGTTCCCGATACCCTTGTGGGGTCGACAAAGATGTCGGTATTTGGTTATTCGCTTATGCATTACCTTTTCCCTTACTTTCTGCTGGCCATTTGAAAAACAAAACAAAAACAAAGAAGAGATTGCGAAAACCGTTTCCAAAAAATCTAAGTGTCGTGTGGGCACTGATTTCAAAAACCTTGTGGATTTATGGATTTGCGAAATGAGCTTTCAAAACTTGGGTGTCGTGTGGGCACCGTTTTCAAAACCCTGTGGATTTATGTTGATTTCAAAACTAGTTTTCAAAACATAAGTGCCGGGTGGGCGCTCTTTCAAATCTGAGGATTTATCCTTTCCAAAATGATCGGCCAAGTATTTGAATAGTTAGAATTAATGTATACGTTACTGATTGTTGTGATTGAATGATTGTGTGTGACTCTGAACATGTACTAAACGCTACGCCGTGCGTATACAGGGGAGACTCTGTCCGTTTACAGAGAGATCCTGTATACGCGGCGGGTCTGGGCACGCACCGGGGAGAATGGAATTTCAAACAAAAATTTTGGACACGCTAATCAGACTTTTTTTTTTACTAAACACTTCCGCTGAATGAAACCCCCGGGGCGTGACAGATTAAGATGGTATCAGAGAGAATTCATTCAATCACAACTGTTGATGCCGACATCCGTGGGAATGCTTCACATATCTACAAGTGAATGAAATGGGTAGGGCATAGGGCTGTAGAACGTGAGTGATCGGGGGGGGGGGAAATTTGAGTCTTTGCTCGAACTAAGTGATTCGCGGTCGTAGTTAAAGTCTGATGTTGACCCTGTTACGTGTGACAGCTATGGTTCGTACCAGATCGTCGGCGGGTGACGCCGAGGCAGAAGCGACGACATCGACGGCCGCGGAGAACCAGCTCCTGCGGCAGCAATTGCGGGAAATGGCGGGGCAATTGGCCACCCTCACCGATCATGTGCGTCAGCTGACGCAGCAGCAGCAGGCCGCGCCAGTGACGGCCGCCCCGGTCCCTCCGCCGGGGCCGACAGCACCCACCGCGGCACCACCGACAGCACCACCACCAGCGGCGACTACGGGACCGGCACCTGGGACAACTAGCCGGGTTGTTCTGGAGGAAACAGTGGTCACGCCTACCCCTATCGCGGCTGCCGCCGCCACGAGTGGAGGGGGTGTGGTGATGACCGAGCGGGACCGAGTGCGGGCCAACTTGAAGGACTTTAAGAAACACGACCCGCCCACGTTCGAAGGAGATACGACTGATCCGTGGGTCGTTGAGAACTGGGTGGGGTCGATGGAGAAGCTTTTTGAAGATCTACTCATGGAGGATGATGAGCGGGTTCCCCTGGCAGTCCATTGCCTGGAGGGGAATGCCCGTTTATGGTG
The DNA here is from genome assembly GCA_029168755.2 of Tillandsia fasciculata. Lineage (NCBI taxonomy): Eukaryota > Viridiplantae > Streptophyta > Magnoliopsida > Poales > Bromeliaceae > Tillandsia > Tillandsia fasciculata. The sequence goes on along the minus strand of JAQOTM010001314.1, from coordinate 25,525 downwards.
GAAGACGGTGCGCCCAGATCCAGCTAAGGGCACCGCTTTCCCGTCCTGGGAAACTTTCAAGAAAGAGTTATTCGAGGCCTTTTTCACCAGCAGCGTCAAGAAGAAGTTGGAAGATGATCTGAACCATATTCAGCAGGGAAACCGGACGGTCATGGAGTACCAACGAGAGTTCGTCCGCCTAGCGAACTGCGTCCCGTTCGTCATAAGGGACGAGGCACACAAGGCGCAACTTTTTGTGGACGGCCTGCGGAGCAACATATTTGAAGTGGTGCAGGCAGCTGACCTGCATACTTTCCAGAAAGTGGTCGACAGGGCCACCACGGTGGAGCGGGGCTTTGCCATCACCCGCGCAAGAAGGGAGAACTCGGCGAGACTGGAGGACAGGAAGCGGCAGCAGCAGAACCAGGGAGGAAGCAACTGGAGTGGGGGCGGAGCCCCTAAACGGTGGAAACCGCAGGCGGGACCCCGAGGAGCGCCGCCAGGAGGGCCGAGGCCGGGAAATAGGCATTGCGTGATTTGCGGGGGAGGGCATACTGCGGGAGAGTGCCCCCAGAGAGGCGACCACTGTTTCAGGTGCGGCAAACGGGGGCACTTCCGCCGCAACTGTCCCTTGGGCGGGGGACCTGCACCCTCGGGAGCTTACACGCCCGCGCCACAGCTCTCAGGGCGGGGGAAAGCTCCTATGGCGTCAACTCCCAGGCCCCCCGCACCACGGCGTGAGGAGGATCGGCAGCCACAACCAGGCGGGAGGGTTTTCTCAATGACCAGCCAAGGGACCAATCCACCGGAGGACGCTCTTGCAGGTACTACTTCCGTTTCGAATTCCCGTGCTAGAACTCTTTTCGATACCGGAGCAACACACTCGTTCATCTCTCGTGACTTCGTTTTTATGCATGACCTCGAGGAAACCCCCCTTCAAAACTGCTTGACGGTGCAAACGGCGGGGGGGACTTTGGAGGCGGTCAGCTCAGTGGCCGCCTGCTCGATTAAGCTTGGGCGACTGGCTTGCCCATGGGACATGGTGGTAATCCCCTTGAAGGAGTACGACGCGGTGTTGGGCATGGACTGGCTCACAAGGTACCAGGCGCTCATTGACTGCGACAAGCGACAAGTGCGACTGCAAGAACCGGGTTTTCCTGAACATGTGTATATGGCGGGCAAAAGCATCACCTTCCCAGCGGTCATCTCAGCGGCACGAGCCAGAAGATTGGTAGAGGGTGGATGCGTGGCCTATTTAGCATCGGTGGATCTGGCCACCCGACCCTCGTCGACACCTGTCAGACATCCCGGTGGTGAGGGACTTCCCCGATGTGTTCCCCGCAGAACTGCCCGGGATGCCTCCGGAGCGAGAGGTGGAGTTCCCTATCGAGCTAGTACCAGGCACGCAGCCAATTACGAAGGCGCCCTACCGAATGGCCTTCGCGGAGCTAAAGGAGCTTAAAGCACAACTGGAAGACCTCTTGGATAAAGGGTTCATCAGACCGAGTGTGTCACCCTGGGGCGCACCGGTACTCTTCGTGCGGAAGAAAGACGGAAGCCTGCGTCTCTGCATCGACTACAGAGGGATAAACAAAGTTACGGTGAAGAATAAGTACCCCCTACCCAGAATCGACGACCTCTTCGATCAGTTACGGGGAGCGACGGTCTTTTCCAAAATTGACCTACAGTCGGGCTATCACCAACTCCGAGTTCGAAATGAAGACATCCCCAAGACCGCCTTCCGGACTCGGTACGGCCACTACGAGTTCACGGTGATGCCTTTCGGGCTTACGAACGCCCCCGCAGTCTTCATGGACATGATGAACCGGATCTTCAGACCCTTCTTGGATCGGTTCGTGGTAGTCTTCATCGACGACATTTTGATCTACTCCACCACCGACGAGGAGCACGAGGACCATCTACGAACGATCCTGCAAACCCTCAGAGAGCAGAAGCTGTTCGCTAAGCTCAAGAAGTGTGAGTTCTGGCTGCGCGAAGTCGGCTTTTTGGGGCATGTGATCTCGGCACAGGGAATCGCCGTGGATCCCAAGAAGGTGGAAGCAGTGGTGGACTGGCAGCCGCCGACGTCGGTGACAGAAGTACGAAGTTTCCTAGGGCTGGCAGGATATTACCGGCGTTTCGTTGAGGGTTTCGCAAAGATTGCTACCCCTTTAAATCGATTGACCAGAAAAGGGGAGAAGTTCATATGGACGGCCAAATGCCAGGAGAGTTTTGAGGAACTCAAGAGGAGGTTAACCAGGGCACCAATACTTGTGCTGCCGACGCCCGGAGAGGATTATGAAGTGTACTGCGACGCGTCAAGGATCGGTCTGGGAGGTGTTCTGATGCAACAGGGGAAGGTGATCGCCTACGCGTCCAGGCAGCTGAAGGACTACGAAAAGAACTACCCGATACACGACTTGGAATTGGCCGCCGTGGTCTTCGTTTTGAAACTGTGGAGGCATTATCTCTTCGGAGTCCACTGCAACGTCTTCTCAGATCATCAAAGTCTTAAGTACATCTTTACCCAAAAGAGTTAAACTTGCGGCAGAGGCGGTGGCTCGAATTGTTGAAGGATTACGACTTGACGATTCAATATCACCCCGGGAAGGCAAACGTGGTAGCAGACGCACTGAGCAGGAAAGGGCATCAAGAAGGGGCATCGGAGAGCGCGCTAACGAAGCAGGACCACCTGATCGCGGAGTTCGCGCGAATGCAGTTGGAGGTGGTGCCGGCAGGCACGGTTATGCAACTTCTAACCTTGGTGGTCAAGCCGACGTTATTCGAGAGGATCCAGGAGGGACAGCAGACCGACCCACACCTACAGCGCATACGAGACAAGATCCTACTGGGCCAAGAGAGCGATTTTGCGGTGGAAAGACGACGGCACCTTACGGTTCCGCGGACGGATCTGCGTGCCGGATTCAGCAGAGTTGAAAGAAGAGATCCTAGCGGAGGCACACCGAGCCCCTTATGCGGCACATCCGGGGGGCACGAAGATGTACAGGGATCTCAAACAGACGTTCTGGTGGCCTAAGCTAAAGGAAGACGTGACGCGACACGTAGCCCACTGCCTAGTATGCCAACAGATAAAGGCCGAGCATCAGCGACCAGCAGGGAAGCTACAGCCCTTACCGGTACCAGAGTGGAAATGGGACCAGATCACCATGGATTTTGTCACTGGTTTCCCACGTTCACAACAGGGCCACGACGCGATCTGGGTCGTAGTCGACCGATTAACCAAGTCAGCACACTTCCTGCCAATTCATACAACTTGGACCCGCGAACGGTTAGCTCAAGTCTACATCAGCGAGATCGTGAGACTACATGGGGTACCGGCATCGATCACCTCGGACAGAGACACGCGCTTTGTCTCGAAGTTTTGGCAAAGTCTTCAGCGGGCCATGGGGACCAGATTACAGTTCAGCACAGCCTTCCACCCTCAGACGGACGGACAGTCGGAGCGCACGATACAAACCCTAGAAGACCTGCTTCGCGCCTGTGTGCTTGATTGGGGAATCGGTTGGTCACGCTACCTACCCCTCGTGGAATTTGCCTACAACAACAGCTACCAGGCCAGCATTCAGATGGCGCCCTACGAAGCCTTATACGGAAGGCGCTGCCGATCCCCGATTTGTTGGGACGACTTGGGAGAACGGAAACTCTTGGGACCCGACTTAGTGGAGGAAACTGAAGAGAAAGTGCGCCTTATCAGACAGCGCCTGCTGACCGCCCAGAGTCGACAGAAGAGCTACGCAGACCAGAGGCGCCGTGACTTGGAATTTCAAGTGGGGGAGCATGTGTTTTTGCGGGTCTCGCCATCCAGAGGAATCAAGCGTTTCGGGTTAAAGGGCAAGCTGAGCCCACGGTTTGTGGGGCCTTTCGAGATCCTAGAGCGCATTGGCCCAGTAGCTTACCGCCTCGCCCTACCACCAAACCTCGACCGAGTCCACGACGTGTTCCATGTCTCGATGCTTCGGAAATATCTTCCCGACCCGTCACACGTCCTGGACGCCTCAGCACTTGAGCTTAAGGAGGACCTAAGCTTTGAAGAAACCCCGGTGAGAATCTTGGCAAGGGAAAACAAGTCACTGCGAAACCGAACCATCCCCTACGTAAAGGTACTTTGGAACAACCACGAGGAGCGGGAAGCAACTTGGGAACTGGAGTCCAAGATGAGGGAGTGCTACCCCGACCTTTTCACTCCTACCCGGGCTTGAGTTTCGAGGACGAAACTCGTTTTTAGAGGTGAGTGGTGTAATAACCGCTGTTTACTTTCCCTTTTCGGTCTTACCTGTTTTACTTCGAACCGCCTTTCGGCTAAGGGGCCGGGGTACCCCTTTTTCTGCGTTGTTTTGGGCAGGCCGTCGGGGCTCGCGGGTATTTTTGTGAATAAAGCCCGCGAAATGAAGACCGGCGGCGCGATCGGATCTGTTTTCCGACCCCGGAATCTCCCGGAATAAATTTCTGAAGTTGACAGCAGCTCGGGTGTCCAGCACGTTTTATCAAGGTAAACTAGACCCGGGTAAATCAACCAAATTCAATCCTTTTTATTTGGGGCAGCTAAAGTTTATTTAATTAATTTTAATTGGGAGAGTTAAATTTAATTTAATTTAGGTTAATTGGAGAGTTAATTTAATTTAATTTAATTTAAGTTAATTTAAGGGGATTGGTAATTTAATTTAATCTAAACTTTCCCTGCTTTGGGTTGGGTTCAGGCTCAAGTACGTCGAATCGGTTTATTAAGTAGGGGTTGGGGATTTAGGTCGGGAACCCCAAACCCCCCCTCCCTCTTTCCTTACCGTAGCGTACGTACCCCGAGCGGAATCGAGGACGCGCCCCCCCCAAGCTTTCCCCGTCCGTGGAGAAGGAAGAACACGCCGCACGCTCACCGTAGAACCGGACTCCCAAAATCGGACGATCCTCTCTCCCCGAACCACCGTCGACACAACCAAGGTGAGATGAGGTCCCCTTCACTCTCCGTTTCTTCTAGGTTCTTGATGTTCTTGATCGGAAGGGAGAGGGACACTGGCGGCGGAATCCCCGGAATCCGTCGCACGTGCGGAAGCCCTCCCCTCCATCGGCGCCCCCGTGCACCCGCACGGGGCTGGGCGCACGTCCCAGCCCCGCGTGCGGGGTCACCCGCACGGGGCTGGGCGCGCGTCCCAGCCCGCGTGCGGGGTCACCCGCACGGGGCCGGTGCGGCCTAGCCGCGTGCGGGGTCACCCGCACGGGGCTGGGCGCGCGTCCCAGCCCGCGTGCGGGGTCACCCGCACGGGGCCGGGCGCGGCCTAGCCGCGTGCGGGGTCACCCGCACGGGGCTGGGCGCGCGTCCCAGCCCGCGTGCGGGGTCACCCGCACGGGGCCGGGCGCGGCCGAGCCGCGTGCGGGGTCACCCGCACGGGGCTGGGCGCGCGTCCCAGCCCGCGTGCGGGGTCACCCGCACGGGGCGGGTGCGGCCTAGCCGCGTGCGGGGTCACCCGCACGGGGCGGGACACGCATCCAGCCCCGCGTACGGGGATGCCCGTACAGGGCCGAACCCGCGCACGGACCCGTGCGCGGGCGGGGAATCGGCGAACCGCGACGGGCGGTTTGCCTGCCTTCGTCCTTACCCGAATCTAAGCGCCGACTTTCCTTGCGACAGGGGAGTGTGCGGGTTCGAGTGAGAGTACCGGGACGCGAGGGAGCCGAACGTGATCATCTACTAGCGACAGGTGGGTTTGAACGTGGTAATTAGTATCGACCTCCGTCGGCTGTTAACTTAAATAATTCATTCATTATGGTTGGTCTTATTATTGCATAGAGGTTGTGATCATCATCTTATTATCGTCCATATATCGTGGTTACTTTCTATTAGTGCACATGCGTTGTGATCATCATCTTATTATCGTCCATATATTGTGGCTACTTTCTATTAGTGCACATGCATTGTGATCATCGTCTTATTATCGTTCATGTATTGCGGTTACTCTCTACTGTTGCATATATGTTGTGATTACCACTTTACTATCGCGCATGCATTATGGTTACTGTGCTCGAGGCTGCAACACGTGCACCCACGGTTTGGCCACCGTGAGGGGTGCACTTTTCCGGAAAAGAGGTCTATGACCCGTGTATACCCACGAGGTGACGTAGTGGGGCCCCTTATTAGTTGTGGGGTTGAGGCGCCGAGGTGCGAGCGGTGCGACCCGTCGGTTTAGTTGTCCGGCGTGGTCGGGTTTCTGCAGGTACGGTATGGGCCGTCGGTAGTGGACCGATGCGGCCAGGTATTACAGGATGCAGGTATACAGGTTGCCATTCTTCCCTCCCCGAAAGGGTGGTTGCTCCGGTTGTCGCCACGGTTTGTTTTTACTATTATTTTCCCCTGCTCTACTTTTTACTAGTCGCTGATTTCCCACTTGGTGACAGGGTCCAGGCGAGGGGAGAGGTAGGTGGCGGTGAGGACGGGGCGGTCGCAGCGGGATTGTGGGAGACTCTGGACTATATACTTTCCTTTTCCTTTCAGCTTTTCATTTATATTGTAGGCATGTGTGAGGTTCCCGATACCCTTGTGGGGTCGACAAAGATGTCGGTATTTGGTTATTCGTTTATGCATTACCTTTTCCTTCACTTTCTGCTGGCCATTTGAAAAACAAAACAAAAACAAAGAAGAGATTGCGAAAACCGTTTTCAAAAAAATCTAAGTGTCGTGTGGGCACTGATTTCAAAACCCTGTGGATTTATGGATTTCGAAATAGTTTTCAAAACTTGGGTGTCGTGTGGGCGCTCTTTCAAATCTGAGGATTTATCCTTTCCAAAATGATCGGCCAAGTATTTGAATAGTTAGAATTAATGTTATACGTTACTGATTGTTGTGATTGAATGATTGTGTGAATGATTGTGTGTGAATGATTGTGTGTGACTCTGAACATGTACTAAACGCTACGCCGTGCGTATACAGGGGAGACTCTGTCCGTTTACAGAGAGATCCTGTATACGCGGCGGGTCTGGGCACGCACCGGGGAGAATGGAATTTCAAACAAAAATTTTTGGACACGCTAATCAGACTTTTTTTACTAAACACTTCCGCTGAATGAAACCCCCGGGGCGTGACAGCTCTGGTTCGGACCATTGTCTGTGCAGACACACCACCCAGACTTAGCACTCAACTCTACTAGAAAGAACCACCGTAATATCGAGGAGGAAAGGAAAACGTTATCTACAAATCCCCTCCCCGATCTCTCACGTCCTAATTCTTAAACCCTGCATATTTCATTTATTTGTAGTTAAGTGTGAGTCTCGGTGGATGTTGGGCCGCCACTGTTGTGATTAAAGCGAAGTCTCTGATACCATCTTAATCTGTCACGCCCCGGGGGTTTTATTTATAGCGGAAACGGTACACAAAGGTAAGCGTGAGGTGCGTACAAATTTTTTTTTTTTTTTTTTTTTTTTTTTTTTCTTTAAAACCTCCTTCCCCGGCGCGTGCCCAGACCCGCCACATATACAGATTCACTCGAAAGTCGGGCAGAGTCTCCTCTGTATATGCACGGCGTCGCGGCTATTACACCCGTCAAACACAAGCAATCACTTCCAATTAATCACAACAGTTCAATGTAGCATGGTGCATGAAGACTAAACAATACCCGTGGCCAGTCAAGTTGAAAGTATAAACTCACTGTTTTGAAAACAGGCCCACACGGCCTTAGGTTTTGAAACCAGTTTACGAAGTCCTTTTTCTTTTGCTTTCCGGTTGATTTGTTTAGAAAACGGCCAACCGGGAATAATAAAGGAAAAGAAAGTACTCAACATCCACACGACCCCACCAGGGTATCGAGAACCACACAATAACTTACAGTTCCGAATGAAATGCAATGCAGAGAGAGAATAAATAAAAACAGCATACTAGGGCCCCTCAGCCCGACTGCTACCACCTCGGCCTCACCGTCGCCTACCTCTACCCCCTGGAGGTACCTGTCACAGAGTGGGTAGTCAGTGACACTATCATAAAAACAGTACTAAGCAGTAAAGTAGTACCAAACCATAAAGTGAGACTGGCTGGGGCAATCCACTTCTCTCAAACGGGTAACACCTGTATCACCTGTAACACTTTTATCACCTTTACCCCTGTAACACCTGACCGCGTCGGGATCCAATCCCGGCGGTCCCACACCTGACCCCATCGGGATCCAATCCCTTCGTCAGGTCCCACTGCTCGCACCTTCGTGCCTCAAACCCCACACCTACGGGGGCCCCACTACGTCACCTCGTGGGTACACCTGACCGCGTCGGGATCCAATCCCGGCGGTCCCACACCTGACCCCATCGGGATCCAATCCCTTCGTCAGGTCCCACTGCTCGCACCTTCGTGCCTCAAACCCCACACCTACGGGGGCCCCACTACGTCACCTCGTGGGTAAACACGGGTCAAAGACCGCCTTTCCGGAAAAGAGCACCCTTTGCGGTGGCCAAACCGCGGATGCGCGTGTCGCACTCGAGCATAGTAACAAAACACGGGGTAATATAGTAAACCATAGAGCCATCAGTGTTAGTACAGGTTAACATAATATTCAATATCCTCCCCGGAACACTAACATTACTAAACCTCGGGAGAAAAACCCACACTGTTTCAATCCAAGCACAAGGTCCATATAAAGTTTAGAACATCCCTTCTTTTTCTATATTTTCTTTTTCTCTTTGTTCTAAACGTTAGCACAGTCAAACAAGTAGTGCCTATCACCCTTCGATCTTTAACCCCAAGTATGCACAAGATTGAACCCACCCAATTTAGTAGAATTAAAAGCAAGGACTGAAAGCAACAACCCACCTTGTTGTCGCGCTCCTGACCGATGTTAGGTTCTCTCGTGTCTCGGGTACCCGCCCGGGCCTACACGAATCTCGATTTCGTTGGCTAGGGTTGATCTAGGGGGTGATCGTCCTGTTCTTGGGTGAAGGGTATGCCGGCGTTCTTCCTTCTCCTCACCCGCTCCGCCTTGCTTCTCCTCTCGATCGATTGGGGAAAGGGTACGCTCGGTTGGGAAACTGGAAGTTTGGGGAAATTGTGTTTCCTTTTTCCGTTCCTTTGGGGTTTCGTACGTAGGGGGGTTAAGGGGAGTTGTGGGGAGTTGTGGGGAGTGGCCGGTAGTTGGGGGAAGTAGTGGGAAGTTGGGGCGGTTAGTGGGGAAGTGGTGGGAAGTTGGGGGAAGTAGTGGGAAGTTGGGGCGGTTAGTGGGGAAGTGGTGGGAAGTTGGGGGAAGTAGTGGGAAGTTGGGGCGGTTAGTGGGGAAGTGGTGGGAAGTTGGGGGAAGTAGTGGGAAGTTGGGGGAAGTAGTGGGAAGTGGTGGGAAGTTGGGGGCGGTTAGGAAGCGGGAATTAACCAAATTTAAATCAAACGCGGGTAATTAACACGGGTACGAATCGGGGTCCGGTCCGCCTCAAAAACCGTGCTGGTTGCCTGAATCGTTAGCCAACTTCCGGAATTTATTCCGGGAGATTCCGGCGTCGGAATTCAAAACCGATTTCGCCGCCGTTCTCCGTTTCGCGAGTCCTATTAACTAAAAATACCCGCGGGCCCCGACGGTCTGTCCGGAAACAAGAAATTATTCGATCACCCTCCGAGTCTAATTGAAAATAAACAAAACCAAAAGTGGACCCTAGCAATTATTTTAAACCGGCGGTTACTACATCACTCACCTCTTAAAACGAGTTTCGTCCTCGAAACTCATTCCTGGTTCTCGGTAAAGAGATGGGGGTAGCCCTCCCCATCTTCGATTCCAGCTCCCACGTCGCCTCCCGCTCCTCGTGGTTGTTCCAGAGCACTTTCACGTAGGGAATGACTCGGTTTCGAAGTGCCTTGCTTTCTCTTGCTAGGATCCGCACCGGGGTTTCCTCGAAGCTTAGGTCCTCCTTTAGTTCGAGCGTCGAGACGTCCAGGACATGCGACGGGTCGGGAAGGTATTTCTTAAGCATCGAAACGTGGAACACGTCGTAAATCCGATCGAGGTTTGCTGGTAGGGCAAGGCGATAAGCCACTGGGCCAATCCAATTCGTTCCAGGATCTCGAATGGCCCCACAAACCGCGGGCTCAGTTTGCCTTTTAACCCAAATCGCTTGATTCCCCTCGACGGCAAGACCCGCAAAAACACGTGTTCCCCCACCTGGAACTCTAAATCGCGGTCGTTTCCGATCCGCATAGCTCTTTTGTCGACTTTGGGCGGTTAGTAAACGCTGTCTGATGAGGCGCACCTTTTCTTCTGTTTCCTCCACCAACTCGGGTCCCAAAAGTTTCCGTTCTCCCAAGTCGTCCCAACAGATCGGGGATCGGCAGCGTCTCCCGTATAAAGCTTCGTAGGGTGCCATCTGAATACTGGCCTGGTAACTATTGTTGTAAGCAAATTCTACAAGTGGCAGATAACGCTCCCAACCGATTCCCCAATCAAGTACACAGGCCCGAAGCAGGTCCTCTAGCGTCTGTATCACTCGCTCCGACTGCCCGTCCGTCTGAGGGTGGAAGGCTGTGCTGAAGTGCAGTTTGGTCCCCAGGGCTTGTTGCAGACTCTGCCAAAATTTTGAGACCAAAACGCGTGTCTCTGTCTGATGTGATCGATGCCGGTACTCCATGCAGTCTCACAATCTCGCTGAGATAGACCTGGGCTAACCGCTCCCTGGTCCAAGTTGTGTGAATCGGCAGTAAGTGCGCTGACTTAGTTAGCCGGTCTACCACAACCCCTATCGTGTCATGTCCTTGTTGTGAGCGTGGAAATCCGGTAACAAAATCCATGGTGATATGGTCCCATTTCCACTCCGGTATCGGTAAGGGTTGTAACTTTCCAGCCGGTCGTTGATGTTCCGCCTTTATTTGTTGACACACCAGGCAATGAGTTACAAATTGAGTTACATCCCTCTTCATCTTGGGCCACCATAAGGTCTGCTTGAGGTCCCTGTACATCTTTGTGCCTCCTGGATGCGCTGCATAAGGGGCGCTGTGTGCCTCGTATAGAATTTCCTTCTTCAAATCCGGGGTATCCGGCATGCAGATCCGTCCGCGAAATCGTAGGGTGCCGTCGCCTTCCGCTGGAAAATCTCCTCCCCGATCCCGTGAGATCTTGTCTCTTACGAGCTATAAGTACGAGTCCGCCTGCTATCCACGACAGCCGCAATGCCCCAAAGGCGAACACCCAAGCCCTAACTACACTTTGCCAATCCCTGCTCAAACCCGAGCGACATATAGCCATCCGTCGAAGGAGTAGGGGAAGAAGAGACAATAGGATTCCCCTAAGTCAGTTCCAACACATATAGGGTAGCGATTAGAAGTGGTCTAACTAGATATCCCTGAAGTCAAACCTATCTCCTTATGGAAGAAAGAAGGGGAGCGCCATATAGGGGTTCAACATGTGTGTCAAGTAATCATACCAAATCACAATCTAACTGCACGTGTCCATAATCTGCTAATCACCCTCACTTGAATCAACCACCTATGCCTGTCCTAAAATCCTCAAATGATGTTTTCCCACAAGACGTCTCACAAAATCGCACTATGACGGTACATCCCCACCCCCTTAAGCAAGGTTAAACGCTAGAACAACGTCCATGAAGCATGTAAGAGTTCCAACATGTCAGATTTCCATTATAATGTTTTCCACATGATAGGCTCACAATGATCTAGTTAAGCATGCATATCCATTAGGTGACCATTCGACATGTCCAACAAAGGGCTCACTCTACTATTCCTAGTGGTTATAACGGAAAAGAGAAGTAAACTACCCATAAAGACCATCCTAACCCAGATCCGACATCCGATCACTGCCTGCTATCCCCTGTTCTGGGATTCCTCATCACTGCTTCCCGGGGCAGCTGGGGAGATCCGTTCACAACCTGTGGGCCAGTCTCGTTCGGCGAGGCGGGATGGGGACTCGGTACCCGAAGAGTCCGTCAGGCGTAGGTCGTCCGGTCTCGGAGCCGGGGGTCTGGTGACGGCCGGCTTCCGGGGGCAATCGTAACGCGTGTGGCCCGGCCTGCCACACCGGAAGCAATGTCCGTTCCGCCAAGGGCAATTCATCATTGGATGCGCACCACCACAAATGACGCAGGGCTTTGGTGGTTCCGGTCCCTCCCCCGTCGCCTGCCCGACATTCGGCCCTTTCTTCTGACGTTTGGTTGCTTTGCCGCTCGGGTACGGGCCTCCTGTCGGGCCGGGGTAGGGGTGTGCCCGTCGTGTACGCTCTAGTTCCGCGCGCACGGCCATGCTAACCGCTCCCTGAAAGGTGGAAACGCCAGTTGGTGGTATCCCTCGAGGGTTACCCCCACCGGTGCCGTGCTGCGCGTGGTCGACACTCTCAAGCTCTCGGGTCAGTATACTCACGTGATCCGCAAGGTCTAGCAGGTGCCTAGCCACGTCGCGCAGCTGGTTGCGTAGTAAGCGGTTCGCCTCTGCCGCACGGTCCATGTCCGACAGTAGTTGCCGCAGTAGTTGGTTTTCTGCAGCCGCTGGTGTCGTCGCATCCGCCCCTACATCCTCTGCCGATGCTCTGGTTCGGACCATTGTCTGTGCAGACACACCACCCAGACTTAGCACTCAACTCTACTAGAAAGAACCACCGTAATATCGAGGAGGAAAGGAAAACGTTATCTACAAATCCCCTCCCCGATCTCTCACGTCCTAATTCTTAAACCCTGCATATTTCATTTATTTGTAGTTAAGTGTGATGTCTCGGTGGATGTTGGGCCGCCACTGTTGTGATTAAAGCGAAGTCTCTGATACCATCTTAATCTGTCACGCCCCGGGGGTTTTATTTATAGCGGAAACGGTACACAAAGGTAAGCGTGAGGTGCGTACAAAATTTTTTTTTTTTTTTTTTTTTTTCTTTAAAACCTCCTTCCCCGGCGCGTGCCCAGACCCGCCACATATACAGATTCACTCGAAAGTCGGGCAGAGTCTCCTCTGTATATGCACGGCGTCGCGGCTATTACACCCGTCAAACACAAGCAATCACTTCCAATTAATCACAACAGTTCAATGTAGCATGGTGCATGAAGACTAAACAATACCCGTGGCCAGTCAAGTTGAAAGTATAAACTCACTGTTTTGAAAACAGGCCCACACGGCCTTAGGTTTTGAAACCAGTTTACGAAGTCCTTTTTCTTTTGCTTTCGGTTGATTTGTTTAGAAAACGGCCAACCGGGAATAATAAAGGAAAAGAAAGTACTCAACATCCACACGACCCCACCAGGGTATCGAGAACCACACAATAACTTACAGTTCCGAATGAAATGCAATGCAGAGAGAGAATAAATAAAAACAGCATACTAGGGCCCCTCAGCCCGACTGCTACCACCTCGGCCTCACCGTCGCCTACCTCTACCCCCTGGAGGTACCTGTCACAGAGTGGGTAGTCAGTGACACTATCATAAAAACAGTACTAAGCAGTAAAGTAGTACCAAACCATAAAGTGAGACTGGCTGGGGCAATCCACTTCTCTCAAACGGGTAACACCTGTATCACCTGTAACACTTTTATCACCTTTACCCCTGTAACACCTGACCGCGTCGGGATCCAATCCCGGCGGTCCCACACCTGACCCCATCGGGATCCAATCCCTTCGTCAGGTCCCACTGCTCGCACCTTCGTGCCTCAAACCCCACACCTACGGGGGCCCACTACGTCACCTCGTGGGTACACCTGACCGCGTCGGGATCCAATCCCGGCGGTCCCACACCTGACCCCATCGGGATCCAATCCCTTCGTCAGGTCCCACTGCTCGCACCTTCGTGCCTCAAACCCCACACCTACGGGGGCCCCACTACGTCACCTCGTGGGTAAACACGGGTCAAAGACCGCCTTTCCGGAAAAGAGCACCCTTTGCGGTGGCCAAACCGCGGATGCGCGTGTCGCACTCGAGCATAGTAACAAAACACGGGGTAATATAGTAAACCATAGAGCCATCAGTGTTAGTACAGGTTAACATAATATTCAATATCCTCCCCGGAACACTAACATTACTAAACCTCGGGAGAAAAACCCACACTGTTTCAATCCAAGCACAAGGTCCATATAAAGTTTAGAACATCCCTTCTTTTTCTATATTTTCTTTTTCTCTTTGTTCTAAACGTTAGCACAGTCAAACAAGTAGTGCCTATCACCCTTCGATCTTTAACCCCAAGTATGCACAAGATTGAACCCACCCAATTTAGTAGAATTAAAAGCAAGGACTGAAAGCAACAACCCACCTTGTTGTCGCGCTCCTGACCGATGTTAGGTTCTCTCGTGTCTCGGGTACCCGCCCGGGCCTACACGAATCTCGATTTCGTTGGCTAGGGTTGATCTAGGGGGTGATCGTCCTGTTCTTGGGTGAAGGGTATGCCGGCGTTCTTCCTTCTCCTCACCCGCTCCGCCTTGCTTCTCCTCTCGATCGATTGGGAAAAGGGTACGCTCGGTTGGGAAACTGGAAGTTTGGGGAAATTGTGTTTCCTTTTTCCGTTCCTTTGGGGTTTCGTACGTAGGGGGGTTAAGGGGAGTTGTGGGGAGTTGTGGGGAGTGGCCGGTAGTTGGGGGAAGTAGTGGGAAGTTGGGGCGGTTAGTGGGGAAGTGGTGGGAAGTTGGGGGAAGTAGTGGGAAGTTGGGGCGGTTAGTGGGGAAGTGGTGGGAAGTTGGGGGAAGTAGTGGGAAGTTGGGGCGGTTAGTGGGGAAGTGGTGGGAAGTTGGGGGAAGTAGTGGGAAGTTGGGGGAAGTAGTGGGAAGTGGTGGGAAGTTGGGGGCGGTTAGGAAGCGGGAATTAACCAAATTTAAATCAAACGCGGGTAATTAACACGGGTACGAATCGGGGTCCGGTCCGCCTCAAAAACCGTGCTGGTTGCCTGAATCGTTAGCCAACTTCCGGAATTTATTCCGGGAGATTCCGGCGTCGGAATTCAAAACCGATTTCGCCGCCGTTCTCCGTTTCGCGAGTCCTATTAACTAAAAATACCCGCGGGCCCCGACGGTCTGTCCGGAAACAAGAAATTATTCGATCACCCTCCGAGTCTAATTGAAAAAAAACAAAACCAAAAGTGGACCCTAGCAATTATTTTAAACCGGCGGTTACTACAACGACGGGTGTGAGAACTACTTCCCACAGTAGTTCTCAGTGGGTGCCGTCAACAAGTCCAACGGTCTGCCCACCAAGTCTACCAGAGGTAAAAGATAACAGGCAAAGAAATCTGAACAAGAAAAGCTGGAACTACTCTACAGCTACCATGCCTCTATCTAGATACTCAAAAGTGGAACAGATGAAAGTAAATAAGACCACTCGCACCCAAGGTGCTCAATCGTCCCAATCGAACTGACTACCTCAAAGGTCCAGTCAAGCCCACGCCTGTCGACTAGGAACGCTCCTGCCCACTAACACACATCCACATGAGGACGGGATTTACGTGGGGCGTCCTGTCCGACTAACTCATCCCTCGCGCAAAACTGCCTCAACAGGCCAACCATCGCATCCACAGCGGCATCTCAGGGGGCGCGGCTCCAACTGAGGAAAACGGCGCGGCATAGAGTAATCAAACATTGGCATATGCAGGCTAGTCCAAAACCACGCTCACTCACAGAACGGTAGGACTCAAGATCCCCAAATATCTCGCACAACAGTCGGAGCACTCTCGACGACTCAGCTGATCGGCTAACTCGAAACACGAGACACTAGCCTCTCCAACAGCTCGCAGCACAAAGCACACTGGCTGGAGATACTCCACAGCCAGGAACGACCCACAACTCAGGGTAACAAAACAGGTCGGACAACACTCAACGACCTGGGACCACCGTCAACCCCAACGGTTCCCAACAAGACGGACCGGAAGATACTCGACGGCCCGGGACTACCGTCTACTCAACGGCTCCCTCCCACGACAGCATAAAAGGGAAACAAGACCTCTCGGGACTACCGTTTACCCAAACGGCTCCCCGCACAGATAAGCAACCCGCTACAACTACCAGACTCCACTCTGCTCCCAAGCAAGAGTGCAAAAGCATCCCACACTAAAAGCAAGTCCCGACCTCTCGGCCCACTACCCGGGCGAGAAACACTATGTCCAGGGATGAAAGAACAGTGTGGATGTCTAAGCATAAATAACCCTAGCCCAAGTGAGGGTTTTCTACTGGTCTGGTTACACATGCAACATATGACGGGGGTGCTAGGTCAAGTTCCAAGATAACTATATTAACAGATAATAAAAGGAATAACAATTCCTACAATATAGCATGCTACCCAATGAAATAACTATCATGCATAGTCCTACATCAGTAGAAATACTGTACAGTCCATAAAACTTGGAGATAAGGCCACCCACCTCGATTTGCCACCAATTGCTCGTAGACACTTGCAATTGGCCTCCACGCGATCCGCACGCAAACGGGGCACGCCGCCGGAGTCCGCACGCAAAACGGAGCACGCCGCCGGAGTCCGCACGCAAAACGGAGCACGCCGCCGGAGTCCGCACCAGAAACGGAGTCTGCACATAAAACGGTGCACGGTGTCAGGATCCGCACGCAAAACGGAGTCCGCACGCAAAACGGTGCACGGTGCCGGAGTCCGCACGCAAAACGGTGCACGGTGCCAGGATCCGCACGCAAAACGGGGTCCGCACGCAAAACGGTGCACAGTGCCGGAGTCCGCACGCAAAACGGTGCACGGTGCCAGGATCCGCACGCAAAACGAGGTCCGCACGCAAAACGGTGCACAGTGCCGGAGTCCGCACGCAAAACGGTGCACGGTGCCAGGATCCGCACGCAAAACGGGGTTCGCACGCAAAACGGTGCATAGTGCCGGAGTCCGCACGCAAAATGGTGCACGGTGCCGGAGTCCGCACGCAAAACGGTGCACGGTGCCAGGATCCGCACGCAAAACGGGTCCGCACGCAAAACGGTGCACAATGCCGGAGTCCGCACGCAAAACGGTGCACGGTGCCAGGATCCGCACGCAAAACGGGGTCCGCACGCAAAACGGTGCAAAGTGCCGGAGTCCGCACGCAAAACGGTGCACGGTGCCAGGATCCGCACGCAAAACGGGGTCCGCACGCAAAACGGTGCACAGTGGGGGCAATTACAGTCTAAAATAACGCTCCAAAAACTGTACAAAAATACAGAAAAACAAACATACGGGACCTACACGTTTGCGCCGCCGTCGCCGAAACGCTCCGCCGGGCGACTTCGCACGCAAAACGAGGTCCACGCCGCGCCGCCGCACCTCACGCAAACTCCACCCTCACTCCCTCTCGCTCTCGGTTGCAGAAGAAAGAAAGAAAGAAAGGGAGGAAATGGCGGTGCGGGGAGGAAGAAGAAGAAGAAGAAAAGGAGAGGAAAAGGGGCGGTCCACCAGGCCGGTCCACGGAGCCGGTGCACGGCTCGGACCAATGGGAAAGGCCCCAACGGCCGGTCCACAAGGCTGGGCGCGTGCGCCGGGTCCACGCACGCGCCCAGCGCGCCACGTGGCGCGATGCAACGCGCCCGCCACACGGGCGCGTTGCACCGCACCACGCGCAGGCGCGGGACACGCGCCCGTTACACGGGCGCGCGTGTCCCCCGCCCCGCGGGCGCCAACGGGGGGCCGCCACGTGGCGGCCCCTGCGCTGACCCGCGCAGGCGCGCGTTCCCAACGCGCGCCAGCTGGCGCGCATTGCAGTGCGCCGCTGCCCACCTCGGGATCCGTGCCGCGCGTCGTCTCGGTTTGCGTGCCGCGTCGTCTCGAAAAACGCGCACGCCTACCGGACTCCAAAACCAACAAATAAATAGTCCATTCTTAGCGATTTCGCGCGCTGAATCCAAAAACGATGTCCGTTTTCCTAAATTCTCGCCCGAAAAATTGCCGAATGTCCACTCGATCCGATTTCCGCGCCGGGTCCATTTTTAAAGTCCGATTTGCCAAATCCAACTCTGAAAATTCCCGAAGGCGGTCGGAGAGGTAAACTTTTATCCAAACTTCGCCCTGTCACGCCCCGGGGGTTTATTTAGCGGAAACAATGCACACGGATAAGCGTTTGACGCGCACAAATTTTTTTTTTGAAAGCCTTCTTCCCCGGTGCGTGCCCAGACCCGCCGCATATACAGATTTACTCGAAAATCGGGCAGAGTCTCCTCTGTATATGCTCGGCGTCGCGGCTAATACAACAGTTAAATACAGCAATCATTTCGCATTTAATCACAACAGTACAGGGACTAACTATGCAGGAGGGCTAAAACAATGCCCGTGGCCAGTTAAGTTTGAAAGGATAAACCCAGAGTTTTGAAAGCAGGTCCACACGACCTCAGGTTATCGAAAACAGTTTGGAAAATGCCATAAATCCACAGGGTTTGTAAAACGGGCCCACACGACCCAAGGTTTTGAAAACGGTTTGAAATCCACATAAATCCACACAATTTGGAAAACAGGCCCACACGACCCTAGATCTTTGAAAACGGTTTTCGAAGTTCTCTTTTTTTTTGCCAGTTGGTTTGTTTGGAAAAACGGCCAATCGGGGATGATAAGGGGAAACAGTAGTGCATATCCAAACGAAAGTAATCAACATCCACACGACCCCACGAGGGTATCGAGAACCACACAGTAACTACAACACGAAATGAAATGCGGGAAAGTAAAGAAGAAATAAAACAAACTGGGGCTCCCACAGCCCGATCGCTCCCGCCTCGGCCTCACCGTCGCCTACCTCTCACCCCTGGAAGTACCTGTCACAGAGTGGGTAGTCAGCGACAACATCAGGCCAAAAGTAACAAGCGGTAAAGTAATAACAAACCACAAAAGCACGTCTAGCTGGAGCAACCACTCTACTCATAAAATTATCCGCAGTCACCTGTAACCCATGACACCTGTAACCTGTAACACCTGTAACACCTGACCTCGTCGGTCACCAACCCGACGGGTCGCACCGCTCACACCTTGGTGCCACAAACCCCACACCTACGGGGGCCCCCACTACGTCACCTCGTGGGTAAACACGGGTCAGAGACCGCTTTTCCGGAAAAGAGCACCCTTAGCGGTGGCCAGACCGCGGGTGCGCATGTCGCAACCTCGAGCCACATAACCCGATACAGGTAACATCGTAATCCACAGAGACCATTCACATTAGAGACAATAACACAGAAAATTAACGTTAGTACCATTTCCCAACTTGTATAATCAGTCTCAAAACAAAAACCCACCTGTCACGCACTAGGACTGCCGCTAGGCCCCTCCGTGTTCCGGTGTGTTCCCTGACCCTACAAAAACCCACCGTCAGGACGAAGTCAGAAACCCATCACCTATAAAACAGACGCGGCCGACAAAGACTAGTCCCTCGTTGCTTGGACGCGATAAAGGCTCGTCGGCGCGGAAATGGCAAAGGCCCGGTCGGCCCCGGCGGCGACAACGGCCCTGCACGGCGTCCAAGTCCACCCGGCGCCCACGCCCGCAGGCACGGGCGGCGCCCCGCGCGGCGCCCGGGCCCGCACGGGCCCCAGCCCGCACGCGCGGGCGGCGCCTGGGCCCTCACGGGGCCCTGCCCGCACGCGCGGGCGACGCCCCGCGCGGTGCCCAGGCCCGCGAGGCGCCCCGCCCGCACGCGCGGGCGGCGTCCCGCGCGGCGCATAGGCCCGCACGAGGCCCTGCCCGCACGCGCGGGCGACGCCCAGCGCGGTGCCCAGGCCCGCGCGGCGCCCCGCCCGCACGCGCGGGCGGCGTCCCGCGCGGCGCCTAGGTCCGCGCGGTGCCCCCGTGCGGTGACGTGCGGCCGACCACGGGTCTCCCCCTCCCCCCTTCGTGCGACGAACGCCTCAACCCTAAAATTTTAAACAACTCGAACGACGTAAAAATTTACGAAGGCTCACCGGTCTTGGTGCTCCCAATTCGCCGATAGAGGAGGAGAGGAAGGAGAAGTTCGCTCCGCGCTTGCCGGGTCTTGTGGGTGATCGATCGTCTCTCCCCCCCGCCTGGTTCTTGGTTCCGCCGATAGAGAGGAGGAAGTCTGAAGAGAAGGGGGAATTCCGCTTCCTCGATCTCGATGCCCTACGCTCAGGACAAGAAGGGGGAAAAATAAAACCCTAAGTCCCGAGTCGTAGCGTAAAAGCAAAGGGGGTCAGTTACCAATAACCCCAAACCCAAACGATTAATTAACCAATTTGGCACAGTCGGACTAAACCCCGAGTAAACAATATAAATAGACAACAAAAAGGCGATCAGGGTGCGAACCTGGGTCCAGTCTGCCTCGGTAACCGTACTGAACTTCCGGAATTTATTCTGGGAGATTCCGGAGTCCGAATCCAAAACCGATTTCGCCGACGTTCCCCGTTTCGCGAGCTTTATTGATTAAAAATGCTCGCGAGCCCCGACGGTCTGCCCAGAAAACAAGAAAAGTACGAGTCACCCCCGGATCCCTTAGTCGAAAGCGGTTCAAATAAACCGAAACAAGTCCCGAAAGGCAAAAAGAAAAACGACGGTTGCTACACCACTCACCTCTAAAAACGAGTTTCGTCCCCGAAACTCAATCCTGGCTGCGGTGAAAAGATGGGGGTAGGCCTCCCGCATCTTTGACTCCAGTTCCCACGTCGCCTCCCGCTCCTCGTGGTTGTTCCAGAGCACCTTGACGTAGGGAATGGCTCGGTTTCGCAGTGTCTTGCTCTCTCTTGCCAGGATTCGTACTGGGGTTTCCTCGAAGCTTAGATCCTCTTTCAGTTCGAGTGTCGAGACGTCCAGAACATGCGAGGGGTCGGGAAGGTATTTCTTGAGCATAGAAACGTGGAACACATCGTGAATCAGGTTGAGGTTCGGTGGTAGAGCGAGGCGGTAGGCTACTGGGCCGATGCGCTCCAGGATCTCGAATGGCCCTACAAACCGCGGGCTCAGCTTGCCCTTCAACCCGAACCGCTTGATTCCCTTGGACGGCGAGACCCGCAAAAACACGTGTTCTCCCACCTGGAACTCCAAGTCGCGGCGTCTCCGATCCGCGTAGCTCTTTTGTCGACTCTGGGCGGTTAGTAAGCGCTGTCTGATGAGGCGCACCTTCTCTTCTGTCTCTTCCACCAAGTCGGGTCCCAAGAATTTTCGTTCTCCCAAGTCATCCCAACAGATCGGGGATCGGCAACGTCTCCCGTACAAGGCTTCGTAGGGTGCCATCTGGATGCTGGCCTGGTGGCTATTGTTGTAAGCGAATTCCACGAGTGGCAAGTAACGCTCCCAACCGACCCCCCAATCAAGTACACAGGCCCGGAGCAGGTCCTCCAGCGTCTGTATCACTCGCTCCGACTGCCCGTCTGTCTGAGGGTGGAAGGCCGTGCTGAACTGCAATTTTGTCCCCAAAGCTCGCTGCAGACTCTGCCAAAACTTCGAGACGAAACGTGTGTCTCTGTCTGATGTGATCGATGCCGGTACTCCATGCAGCCTCACAATCTCGCTGAGGTAGACCTGAGCCAACCGCTCTCTGGTCCAGGTTGTGTGGATGGGCAGGAAATGCGCTGACTTGGTTAGCCGGTCCACCACGACCCATATTGTGTCGTGGCCTTGCTGTGAACGTGGGAACCCGGTGACAAAGTCCATAGTGATATGATCCCATTTCCACTCCGGTACCGGTAAGGGTTGTAACTTTCCTGCCGGCCGTTGATGTTCCGCCTTTATCTGTTGGCACACCAGGCAGTGGGCTACAAAACGTGTCACATCCCTCTTCAGCCTGGGCCACCAAAAGGTTTGCTTGAGGTCCCTGTACATCTTTGTGCCTCCTGGATGCGCCGCATAAGGGGCGCTGTGTGCCTCGGTTAGGATTTCCTTCTTCAATTCTGGGGTATCCGGCACGCAAATCCGCCCGCGGAACCGTAGAGTGCCGTCTCCTCCACTGAAAAGTCACCTTCCTGATCCGGTGAGATCTTGTCTCTTACGAGCTGTAAGTGCGAGTCCGCCTGCTGTCCCTCTCGAATCTTCTCGAGCAGTGTCGGCTTGACCACCAAAGTTAGAAGTTGCGCAACCGTGCCTGCTGGCACTACTTCCAACCCTAGTCGTGAGAAATCCGCGATCAAGTTGCTCTGCTCAGTTATCGCGCCTACTGATCCCCCTTCCAAACGCCCTTTCCTGCTCAAAGCGTCCGCTACCACGTTTGCCTTCCCGGGGTGGTATTGGATTGTTAGGTCGTAATCCTTCAGTAACTCAAGCCACCGCCTCTGCCGCAGGTTTAGTTCTTTTTGGGTGAACAGGTATTTAAGACTCTGGTGATCTGAGAAGATGTTACAGTGGACACCGAAGAGATAGTGTCTCCATAACTTCAGGACGAAGACCACCGCAGCCAGCTCCAAGTCGTGTATTGGGTAGTTTCTCTCGTAATCCTTTAGTTGCCTAGACGCATAGGCTATTACCTTCCCCTGCTGCATTAGAACACCCCCAAGGCCGATCCTCGAAGCGTCGCAGTACACCTCATAGTCTTCTCCGGGTGTTGGTAGTACGAGAATTGGTGCCCTGGTTAGCCTTCTTTTGAGTTCTTCAAAGCTCTCTTGGCATTTGGCCGTCCATACAAACTTTTCTCCTTTTTGGGTCAACCGGTTTAAAGGGGCCGCAATCTTCGAGAAACCCTCGACAAAGCGTCTGTAATAACCTGCCAGCCCCAAGAAACTGCGGATCTCCGTCACCGTCGTCGGCGGCTGCCAGTCGATCACCGATTCCACCTTCTTGGGGTCCACGGCGATTCCCTTCGCCGAGATCACGTGCCCCAGGAATCCCACCTCGCGTAGCCAGAATTCACACTTTTTGAGCTTAGCGAACAGCTTCTGCTCCCTGAGGGTTTGGAGAATCGTTCGTAAATGATCCTCGTGCTCCTCGTCGGTGGGTGAATAGATCAGTATGTCGTCGATGAAGACCACCACGAACCGGTCTAGAAATGGTCTGAAGATCCGGTTCATCATGTCCATAAAGACCGCGGGGGCGTTCGTAAGTCCGAATGGCATGACCGTAAACTCGTAGTGGCCATACCGGGTCCGAAAGGCGGTCTTTGGAATGTCCTCGTTCCGAACCCGGAGCTGGTGGTAGCCCGACTGCAGATCAATCTTTGAAAAGACCGTCGCTCCTCGTAGCTGGTCGAAGAGGTCGTCGATTCTGGGCAGGGGGTACTTATTTTTCACCGTAACCTTGTTTATTCCTCTGTAGTCGATGCAGAGTCGCAGGCTTCCATCTTTCTTCCGCACAAAGAGTACCGGTGCACCCCAGGGTGACACACTCGGCCTGATAAACCCTTTGTCCAAGAGGTCCTCCAGTTGCGCCTTCAGCTCCTTCAACTCCGCGAAGGCCATTCGGTAGGGCGCCTTCGTGATGGGTTGAGTACCTGGTAAGAGTTCAATAGGGAATACCACCTCTCGCTCAGGGGGTATCCCGGGCAGCTCCGTCGGAAAGACGTCGGGAAAGTCCCTCACCACTGGGATGTCTGCAAGTGTCGTCGAGGGTCGGGTAACCAGATCCACCGATGCCAAGTAGGCCACACACCCACCCTCCACCAATCTCCTGGCTCGAGCCGCTGAGATTACTGCCGGAAAGGAGGTGCTCTTGCACGCCAGGTACGCATTCTTAGGAAAGCTTGGTTCTTGTAGTTGCACCATCCGCTTCTCGCAGTCGATAAGCACTTGGTACCTTGAGAGCCAGTCCATGCCCAATACAACGTCATACTCCTTCAGAGGGATCACCACCAAATCCCAAGGGCAAGCCAGTCGCCCCAGCTTAATTGGGCAGGTGGCCACCAGACCGGTCGCCTCCAGCGTCCCACCCGCTGTCTGGACCGTCATACGGCCTTGGAGAGGTGTCACCTCGAGATCATGCGAAAACACGTAATCGCGAGAAATGAACGAGTGTGTTGCTCCAGTGTCAAAGAGGGTTCTAGAACGGGAATTTGAAACAGAAGTTATACCTGCAAGTACGTCCTCCGGCGGGTCCGATTCCCGGCGAGTCATTGAATAAATTCGCCCGCCCGGTTGGGGCTGCCTTTCCTCCTCGCGCCGCGAAGCCGGGGGCCTAGAGGTCGACCCCATAGGGGCTTTCCCCCGCCCCGACAGTTGTGGTGAAGGCGTGGAAGCGGCAGAGGAGGCTGGTCCCACGGCAAGGGGGCAGTTGCGGCGGAAGTGCCCCTGCTTGCCGCAACGGAAGCAATGATCGACTCTCTGGGGGCAATCCAACACCCCGTGCGCTCCCCCGCAGATCACACAAGGCCTGTCTCTTGGCCTCGGCCCTCCCGTAGGTGCGCTCCGTGCTCCCGACTGTGGCCTCCACCGCTTTGGGGGTCGGCTCCCAGCAGATGACCCCCCCCCGTAGCTCTGCTGTTGCCGCTTCCTATCTTCATGCTGTGCCGGGGCCTCCCTCCTAGCGCGGGTAACGGCAAACCCGCGCTCTACGACAGTGGCCCGGTCGACCACTTTCTGGAACGTATGCAAGTCAGCGGCCTGAACCACCTGGAAAATATCACTTCGCAACCCATCCACGAACAGTTGCGCCTTGTGGGGTTCGTCCCTTATGACGAAAGGGACGCAATTTGCCAAGCGCACGAATTCGCGCTGATATTCCATAACCGTCTTGCTCCCTTGCTGAATGTGGTTCAGGTCGTCCTCCAGTTTCTTCTTGACGCTGTTTGTGAAGAAGGCCCCAAACAATTCCTGCTTGAACGTCGTCCACGATAGAAGCACGGTGCCCTTGGTGGGATCAGGGCGCACCGTCTTCCACCATAGACGAGCGTTTCCCTCCAAAAAGTGGACCGCCAGGGGGACGCGCTCGGGGTCCTCGATGAGTAAGTCCTCGAACAACTTTTCCATCGATCCCACCCACTTTTCGACGACCCAGGGATCAGTCGTCTCCCCCTCGAACGTGGGTGGTTCGAACTTCATAAAATCCGCCAGGTTAGCCCGCACTCGTTCCCGCTCCGTCTGTGGGACTGTCCCTTTCCCAGCGACGGCGGCGGCCGCGGAGGTACTCCCGCCGAGGGCCCCCGGCGCCGGCCCCGCGAGTGCTGATCCTGGTGCTGCCGTCGGTATCGTAGTCTGGGTGGATGCTAGCCCGGCCGTTGCTGGAGTGGAGGGGCTGCCCCTGTCGCTTGCGGTGCTGCGACCGGTGCAGTTGGCCCCTGTGGAGGGGCAGGAGCGACCGGTTGCTGCTGCGTCAGTTGACGCACAAGTTCCGTAAGGGTCGCCAGCTGCCCCGCCATCTCCCTCAATTGTTGCCGCAGGAGCTGGTTCTCCGCGGCTGCCGATGTCGTCGCATCCGCCCCACATCCTCGGCCGATGCTCTGGTTCGGACCATTGTCTGTACAACACACCATCAAAACAATTTAGCTCTAGACCACGCTAGAAGGAACCACCATAATATCGGGAAGGAAGAAGAATAACACTATCTACATATCCCCTTCCCCGATCTCTCACGTCCTACACCCGTAATCCCTGCACATTTCATTTGTTAGTAGCTAAGTGCGGTATCTCGGTGGATGCTGGGCCGTCACTGTTGTGATTAAATCAACCCTCTCTGATACCATCTTAATCTGTCACGCCCCGGGGGTTTTATTTAGCGGAAACAATGCACACGGATAAGCGTTTGACGCGCACAAATTTTTTTTTTTGAAA